>QFES01000788.1:92196-110854 GCA_003316375.1 Tylopilus plumbeoviolaceoides
TTTTTTTTTTTTTTTTGGTCTTTTCTATTTTCATTCTTTTGTATTTGTCTTTATTGTTTGTCTTTACCATTGCTTGTGGGACTTAATGTCCCTTGGACCTTCGTAACACGGAGGTCCTCTGGTGCTTTGGCGCCTCATTTGTCGCCATCCTTCGGGACAGCTGGTGTGCATGACGCACGCCCTGGAGCTCGAGGTACCTATCTAGGGCCTCTAGCTCCTTGCAATTGGCGATCAGCTCCCATGTCAAGTCGCCCAAACTCCACTGAACGTGGAGTTCTAGTTTATCGCCATCCCATCGGTGAGCGATTATATCGTCAATGAGCCATTCGTCACCGTCAGGTCTCCCGACATCATAGAATGTCTGCGCATCGCACTTGGGGAAGAGGGCATCATCGTTGCCCTCATACCTGTAACGACCTAGACTTTTAGAGTCGTAACGCTCGAGGGCAAGACAATGAATGACCAGTGTTCTAGGCTTCAAGACTAATCGTCAAGTCCGAAGCGAGTAGATGAGGATGAAGAGCGGTACCCTTAATTCGCACTCAAGCCTAAGGCGAGGATTGAACAAGTGGATAAGACTGTCGTCGTAGGTATTTTACATGGGTTTAAATACTAGAGAGGGCTGCGCACAGACCAAGCTATGAACTACCTAACTTAGGCGTGCAATGCTGCGTGTATAGGTATGCACAGTCGAGGCTGTACGAGTAGAAAAGTGGAGTCATACGGCAAGCCAATGGAAAAGAGAAGCAAAATCATACGATATGTTAGCCAATGAGGATGATCAGGAAGGATGAAATCGTAACAATACCGGCGCAATAACCCAACATGGAATGTCAGGTGGATGCGCCATTTGCGCATAAGTTCTGGGAGTTCCAGCATATAGGTGTCGCCGACACCCTTCAGGACCTTCAACATTGGTCCAATGTACTTGGGGATGAGCTTCCTCGCCCGCCCTTTTGGCATCATTAGGTTTTCAGTGGAGAGGTATACCATCTCTCCTTCTTTGAGGGTTCTACCCTCGTTCCGCCTCTTATTGGCATGGTGCGTTTGCACTACACGACTTTCAATGATGGCATCATGGGCCATCTCGAGATTCTCTTTGGCGTGACATACGAATAGCGCTACGCCCGGCGCACCAGTGCCTTCATCATGCAACAGCCTGGTCATCATCTCGGGTACATACCCGTAGTTCAGTTCAAATGGGGCGAACCCCATCAAGCTACTAATGCTCGAATTGATGGCAAACTCCACCATGGGCAGTTTCTCAACCCAATTCATTTGGTCGGGCTGCACCAGGGTGCGTAGTATCTGCACTACATTCTGAATGGATCGTTCGGAGGCGCCATCAGTCTGAGGATGGAATGCTGTTGACATTAGGAGCTTTGCTCCCAGCATCCGGTGCAATTCGCGCCAGAAAGTTGATGTGAATTTTGCATCACGATCAGAGACAATCGTCTCAGAGAGTCCATGGAGGCAAACGACCTCCTTTATGTACTTGGACGCTAGTCCAGTTGCACGAACTGTCGTGTTTACGGGCACTAAGTGTACCATCGATGTGAGGCGGCACAAAACCACCCAGAGGTAGTCGTGTCCCTCGCTCGGTGGGAACGGTCCCATGAAATCCATAGCAATCGACCCCCACGGTCGTTTTGGGATTGGTAGGCTGTGTAACAGCCCTTGGGGTAATTGATTTGAGCCCTTAGTGGTGTAACGACCTAGACTTTGAGTCGTAACGCTCAAGGGCAAGACAACGGATAACCAGTGTTCGAGGCTTCAAGACTAATCATCAAGTCTGAAGCGAGTAGATGAGGATAGGGAGCGGTACCCTTAATTCGCACTCAAGCCTAAGGCAAGGATTGAACAAGTGGATAAGACTGCTGTCCTAGGTACTTTACACGGGTTTAAATACTGGAGTAGGCTACGCACAGACCGAGCTATGTATTACCTAGTAAGGATGTGCGATGCTATGTGCATAGGTATGCACAGTTGAGGCTGTACGAGTAACAAGGTGGAATCATATGGTGAACCAATGGTAAAGAGGAAGAGAATCATATGATACGTTAGCCAATGGAAATGAAGAAAAAGGATGAAATCGTAACACTACCCCCCTCTTAGATCGAGTCGTCCCGACAAGACCCGATAAGCCTATCCAATCCGTTTCCAGGTATGGATTGCTGTTAAAGACGACTCGGCTTACCAGATACCCCATTGACCCTGGTTCTGACCGTTCACCGGCACGTCGTTGTTGATGTCCCATTGGTCGTTTTCCCAGTCTGCCTGTGGACGTTTGATCATTTTACCCCACCGTTGTTGGACCCCAATGGCGTTCCATTCGCTAGATATGACCGTAGAGAAGGTGAAGACATGGAAAGGGCCGATTGATAGAGAGACGACGATAGGCATTTGTTGGCGTGCCGCTTCTTGGACGATAGAGGATGCGCGGTCCAGAATGGCGTGAGATATAACGTAGAGGAGGAAAGCGAAGAAAGCGGCGGTGGTGCAAAAGAAGAAGAAGATTAAGGACATGGTGGAAGGATGCTGGGGAAGTCGAGGGTAAGGAGGGATTATATACCTCCTTCGAAGTCTAACCTCGTGGCGTGAAAACGTGTAGCGGTATCTATAGAGTAGTCGTGGAAAAGGGTGGTGAAGTCAGAAGTTGAAATTCCTCGGATCTTTCTGGGAGAAGATGGATTCTTTTTGTGGAATTCGGCAATCGCCTTTTCCGTGTTAGCTAAGTTTGCCAACGGTTCCCACGTACGATCCGTTTCATCCCACCCTTTCCAATGGACGAGGTATTGGAGTTGTTGTCCTTTCATTCGTGACGCCACTATTTCTTCGACTTCATACTCTTCATATCCTTCTTCCGTGATTACGATTGGGTCGGGGCGGAGGGTTGGTTGTCCTTCTAGAACATCTCGATAGGGTTTGACATGGGAAACGTTGACTGTCAGGTGAATGTGAATGGATTTGGGGAGGCGTAGAGTAACCGCATTTGGTAGGACCTTTGTGATGGTATATGGTCCGATCCATTTTTGGGTCAATTTCCGCGCGGTGTAAGGGAGTTTGAGATGTTCTGTGGATAGCCATACCTGATCGTCGATAGTGTAATCCGGTGCTTCGCTTCTTTTTTGCTCCGCGGAGCGTTTCATTCTTTTTTGGGATGCCTCAAGGGCTTCTTTAACCTCCGTGTGAGCTTCTCCTGCTTCTTTGCTAAATTCTCCAGCTGCGGTTTTAGCATTCCCTTCAAAACCTAAACGGGGGTGATAGTTTCGGGTGATTGCGAAAGGGATGGTGCCAGTGGCAGAGGTAAGGGCGTTATTGTGCTGAAATTGGGCTAGTTTGATCCATTCAGCCCACGTTTCTTGTTTCTTTGCCACGTAAGCACGGAGGTATTGTTCCAGATCTCGATTGATCCTTTCGGTTTGCCTGTTGGTTTGAGGGTGGTACGCTGTGGAAAGCCGTTGCTCGATCCCGAGGAGTTTACATAGTTTGGAAGTGAAATCTGAAACAAACTGTGGTCCGCGATCTGAAACTATAGTACGAGGGAGTCCATGAATGCACCAAACGTTATCTCTGAAAATACAAGCTAAGTCTTTGGAGGACGTGGTTTTGATGCAAGGAACAAAGACTACTTCTTTGGAAAACCTGTCCACGATAACACAAATTGAGTCATATGAAGATGAAAGAGGAAGTCCAGTAATGAAGTCAACAGAGATATCTTCCCATGGGTGTTCGGGGATAGGAAGAGGCATGAGTTTTCCTGCTGGTGCCTTTTGCTTACCCTTCGTGAGGGCGCACGTTTGGCAGGAGTCTACGTAAATTTTGGCATCTTTAGTGATACTGGGCCATGTGAAATAGCGAGAAAGAAGATGGATTGTCCTTGCTTGACTGGGATGGCCGGCAATGGGAGCGTCATGACAGATGTTTAGAAGTTTGGTACGGAGCGAAGGAGGAACGAAGGTTTTTCCAGAATTATTTTTGAATATTTTTTCCTCATCGTTAAAGGTGAAACCTTCTACGTCTCCTGAAATTTTCTGTGATTCGGAGATTAGTTCATCATAAAAGGAAGAGGATAAGGAAATATTATTCGTTTCTGCTATATCAGGGAATATGGTGATGTTAGTGTTGTGATCCATAACCGCATCACCATGATCTGGTCTTCTTGAAAGAGCGTCTGCTCGACCGTTTGTCATTCCTGGTTTATAGCACATTGTGTAGTTGAATTCTTGGAGGAGCGCGTGCCATCGTGCTTGCCTAGGGGATAAGGTTTGTGGCTTACGCCAATATTCCAGATTCTTGTGATCCGTCCATATTTCGAAAGAAGCTCTCCCAATAAGGTAATGGCGCCATTCTTTGAGAGCTCGAATGACCGCTAAGAGTTCTTTGTCATAGATCGGATAATTCCGTTCTGCACTATCAAAGAAATGAGAGATAAACGCTGTTGGTCTCCACAAACCGTCTTCTCCTTTTACAGATAGGACACCTCCTGTTGCAATATTGCTAGCGTCTGTTTCTACTCGCATTTCTTTTTCTTGGTCAGGGTATGTGAGGAGAGGTGCTTTAGTAAAACATTCTTTGAGATTGTTGAATGCTTTTTCTTGCCTTGGTCCCCATTCAAAGGGTACATCCTTTTTGGTGAGATCATTTAAGGGTCTAGCGATATCAGCAAAATTAGCAATGAAACGTCGATAATAATTGCAAAGGCCAAGAAAGCCCTGCACTTGTTTTAATCTAGTCGGAGTTGGCCAATCGAGAACTCCGGCTACTTTGGACTTTTGCATTTCAACGCCTTCTTTTGATACAACCATTCCGAGGAAGTCTACTTTCTTTTGCTCGAAATGACATTTCTCAGGTTTGACATAAAGATCATTTTCTCTTAGGTGTTGAAGGACTTCTTTGATGATCTTTCGATGTTCTTCCGTTGGTCTTCCTTTGGTAAAGATGTTACAATCGTCCATAAAGATGATGACGACTGTGTACATGTCGTTAAAGACGTCATTCATCATCTGTTGGAACATTGACAGTGAGTTAGTCATTTCAAAGTACATTACCAGTGGTTCGTAAGAACCAAGGGGCATAACAAAAGCTCCTTTCCATTTGTCGCCTTCTTTGATCCGGATGTTATTGTATCCCCATCTAAGATCCATGGTGGTGAAGAGATCAGCACCTTTGAGTCGATCTATTAATTGAGGAATTAGTGGTAATGGGTAAGCATTCTTGATGGTTCCGTCATTGAGGTAACGGTAATCAATAACCATTCGCTTTTTACCATCTTTTTTGGGGATAAAGAATACGGGTGATGTTTGAGGGGATTTGGAAGGTCGAATATAACCTTTCTTGAGTTCTTTTTCGATGAACATTCTGACTTCTTCCATATCAGGATCGGATAATGGGATGATTCGTCCTTTTCTAGGTTCAAAGTCTTTTTTGAGATCTATGGCGTGATCCCATGGCTTTCTGATCGGCATTCGTTCCGATTCATTCTGTGAGAAGATGTCAAGATAATCATGATATTGAACGGGTACTTTTTCCTTGAGCCCTTCTTCGATAGCTCATTGGAAAATTGAGGCTGGTAATCGATCTTTCTGTTGAAATTTGCACTGACTGGTGCATCTAGAAAATGTTAGTTCTCTTTTTACCCAGTCAACTTTTGGATTGTGGCGTTCTAGCCAATCGTATCCTATGAAAAGTGAGTGCGTTCCCAAAATGGTAACATAGAAATCTGCATATTCTGAATGTCCTTGAACGTCAAATAAAACCGTGACCTGATGCGTGATTTTTCCTATTGCTCCTTCAGAGCCATCAGCATTTGTCACCACGATCGGTTTGGCTAATTTATCCAAAACGAGATTGTGGTACTTGCAAAAGTCTAAATCAATAAAGGAATTAGAAGCCCCTGAATCGAGTAGGGCATATAGATCTGCCGATTTCCATCCAGTGGTAGTTTTGAATCGGAGACTTGTTTGGAGAGTGAATTGTTTTTGAGTGTTGAGGGATTGTGACGATATTTCTGTGGAGCAGTTAGTCATAGGGGAATTAAGCACGTCTTTGGACGCCACACTTTCTCTGAAAGACACCCCGAAAATAGAACCTATCGTGCATACAGGAAAATTGTCGTCAGTATATTCTTCTAGATCATGAATACCCTCTTCGTTCATGATCATTGGCCTTTTAAAGCCTCCTGCTGTTTAGCCTCAACCGCTAATTTATCTCGCCAGTATGCCTCGGCTTCAGCTGTTACATAAGCCGCATTATGGGAGGCGTACCCCCCTCCTGTGGCTATTTGTGGCTGAACTGGTGCGAGTTCCGAAGACCTCGCATTCACCTTCTTCGGCTTTTTGCAGTTCCGGGCGATGTGCCCTACTTCTCTGCAGTTGTAGCACGTACGGGTATCTCCGGCGTACTGCATCCCTATCTCCATGGGAGTCCGAGCTCCACGGCCAGGCTGTGTCCCTGTGGGCGTAAACCTTGGTTGGCTCTGCCCTTGCTGACCCTGAGAAGGGCGGTACTGTCCTCGGTAAGGTTTCAGGGCCTGAGCCGCCCTAGCCGCTCCTCGTTCCTCGTGGATTCTTTTGAGAGTTTTCCCGTAGGCATCGTATTGCCTATACAGATCTTCGTATTCGTCGTCCTCAATCTCACAGTGGAGAGAGACCTGTTGGTAAGTAGCGAACCTAACTGCTTGTTTGAGTAGGTGCGCCGCCTCTCCTTCTGACACCTTTGCTTCTCTTTTTAGGATATCGAACTTTTGGAGGAAGTCCGCGGTAAGCATGGTTCCTTGGCGGAAGGCCTTTAGCTCTTGATACGATTGGTACTCAAGAGTCTTAATCTGGAAGAAATTCGTTACTTCCTCCTGAAGTTGTGTCCAGTCGGGCCAAGCCGATTCTCCACGCAGGTCTCCATCTTTATCCTTCTTTGTTTCGGCGTCGAGATACTTTTCCATTGTTAGTTGGGCGAAGGGTTCCGCCTTTCCTTCGAGACGAAGTAGGACCGCCGTGGCCCGTACTTTATCTGTTTTCCAGGTTTGAGTAGAAACCCAGAGACGTATCTTTGTCCACCATAGACGGAATTTCTTCTTGTCACCGTCCCATTTGCCTGGTTCGGCAATCTTCTTCGTCGTCTCCTCGGCTTTTGTGCCTTCTTTCATGGCATCGATAAGTGCCGCCTTGAGATCATCCATGTTAAAGGGGTCCGACATCGTTGCTTACTACCAAGTATCTTTCAACCTAGTTCTGGGCAATTCTTCTGATGTATCATATCAGGTAGCGAATATCGTTTCTTTGCATAGAGAGTAAATCTTCTGATGCAACGTCTTGCACTCAAGTAGGTAGTCTTATCCAAGTGTAACGACCTAGACTTTGAGTCGTAACGCTCAAGGGCAAGACAACGGATAACCAGTGTTCGAGGCTTCAAGACTAATCGTCAAGTCTGAAGCGAGTAGATGAGGATAGGGAGCGGTACCCTTAATTCGCACTCAAGCCTAAGGCAAGGATTGAACAAGTGGATAAGACTGCTGTCCTAGGTACTTTACACGGGTTTAAATACTGGAGTAGGCTACGCACAGACCGAGCTATGTATTACCTAGTAAGGATGTGCGATGCTATGTGCATAGGTATGCACACATCAGCAAATCACTCAAAACTCCCTAGAGTGACACAGATCTACACAGAAGTCCCACTACAGCTACAGTGTGGCATAGAATCCCAGAGGTCCCAGAACTACAGATGCCTAGCACTACAGACCCACTGTTCACTACAGTTCTTCCAGAAGATCTATACACACAGTACACTAGTACCACAGACCCACAGTCTACCACAGCCCTTCCAGAAGCCCCAGAATACATAGTACACTGGTACCACAGACTCATAATACTTCACAATCCCTTAGAAGCTCCAGCACACACCAGTGCAAATATTCTCACAACAACTTATAACTTGAAATACAGCCAATCTAGAAATTCAAATTATTGCATGGTCACTCATCAGGAACTGCCTGCCACCACCTCACATTGTACCTATTAGCCACACTGCATATACAAAGTACAACCACGACTGACACATCCCCTTCCTTGGCAGGGTCATGATCAATGACACTTGACACAGGCAAATGCACAACCACGCATCCCAGTGTCAGCATATGCATGATCGAATCCATATCCGAAGGTACACCTGGCAATGCCACCATGTCCGGAAACATCACCAGAAGCATCCGCCATTGCACACCATCAGGACCAACACTCACTCAGATGGAAAGCACTCACATGATGTCGGTGTCATCACCACATCAGTGTCCACAGGATCCGGTGGCAGCGATGCAGGTTCAATATCCTCTTGCGATCGTGGGGGCCCTAGCAGTGTGAGGATTGCCCCTCCATCGTCATCCTCCTCACCGCTACTCTTCTCGTCGGTCAGGTTGGCGCCAAACGTTGGTAGTGGTGGTTTTTGGCCTGGGTTCGTGTACGACAGGGGAGGCTTGCGGACGATCAGGCGGGCGCGTCTGATGGACAACATGCGCGAGATGGAATGGGGGACGGGCGGAGGCGAGCTTGGGGCACGGTGGAATGACACGCGGTCGAGGATGTGCCTTGGTCGTGCCATTTGGCACGGATATACTCATGCTCCCGTTGTCCATGGGTGGATCAACCGTCTTTTGTTTTCCCTTTGTTCAACAATAACACGGTAGGAGTCTGTGATTCGAGTGGGTGGCGCACGTCCGTCTTGGTAGCGCCCGTTCTTGCCCGGAGGCGACTGCGTGAGATCGAGGACACGTTGCGTGTGTGCACGGCGTGTCGACCGCGATGGGTTGCAGCCACACGTTCGGTGAGGTCGTACTTCGATTTGTACTACGAAAGAAGAAACCCACACGCACGTCAGCCCAAGACCAGCACGACCGCCGATGCCACACACCTCTCCAAAAACGACTGAATCGTCCTGCTTGGCAACCTACACAGACACATGAGCACACCGAGCGACACACCCGACAACATCAGCAAACCAACCTTTTTCCCACACAGCCAAAATTTGACTCTGTACAGAAAGGTCACCCAAATTACAGACTCTACAGTCTGTGCAGAGGAGGGTTGGTTTGCTGATGAAAGCAAGCGACCCACTTTGAGATCGTACTTGAGCAGCGTCACAAACTGTTCGAAGTGAAAGCCTGAAACATCGCAGACCTGCCCGTCGTCGTTGCGTTGCGCGCATGGGCTGCGGCGAGGTGCCATTGTCATCGTCATCATGTCGCTTGCATTGCATCGATAGTGTCTTGTACGCACGCAGCCGCGTCGTGAGGTGAGGACAGAGTGACGTATGTGAATGTGGTAAGTGAGGTGGGCGGGTGTGTGCCAGTATATGTGCATCATAAATGGGCAAGGGTGACGACGTACATGTTCGCGTCGTGAAGCGAGGGTGGGGACGAGCGAGGGTTGGAGTTGCATGCGTTGTGTCGTTGCAGTTCAATTGAAGTTGCTGCATGATGCGAGAGGGACCGAGACGTGGTGTCATTATTGTCGTCACCGTGTCGCTTGCGTTGCATCGATGGTGTCTTGTACGCGTCCAGGCGCCTCGTGAGGTAGGGCAGAGTGACGGCTTGTGCATGCATGTGCATTGTAAGCGAGGAGGGCGGGTGCCAGTATATCTGTTTGTGTCGGAAGTGGGTAGGGGAGGGCGTGCGTGTGCAGGTAAAGGCGCAAACCGTCAGCGTGGGTGTGCGCGCGTCGTGGGCTGAAGATGAAAATGGCGGTTTCGACACATTCCATACTACCACGATCACTAGCTGAACGAGAAGTTAGATACTATCTAGTGCTGGTGTGCTTACTGATTAAAATGAATGCACCGACGCCGTCCGTGTGTAAGACAGTCATCGATTCAGGAATTGCATGCTTCAAGTTGGGATGCTGCTGTAGGCCGAAGAAAACAGACGCGTGAGCTACAACTTGTCTCAGGTGGGGACAACGTGCCAGACCTTGCGTCTTGTCCAACATGCCGGTACTACGCAATGACCAGGTCGTGTTGTGTGACGCGCTGTCGTTGGCGCTGCGGGGTCGTTGACAACATCGCATTGTTTTCGTTTTCGTGGCATCGTTACTTGGCATTGTAACCTCGAGGGATGATCAATGGTTGATGTGAAGCCGGGAGACTCGACGAGGAGCGGGACATGACGTTGATGTACACAACATAAAGCGGCTCACCTCATCGATCATCAATGAGATCTGAGAGTTGTGCCATCATGACCTTCGAATCTTCCTCGTCGAGTCGAGAACAGGTCGGAGCGAGTAGTAAGTTGATTGGCACTCTACGTACATCCTTACAACAAGCTAGGAAAACACATGATTCAGACCTAATAAAACATCTGGGTAGATAAATAAGGACGGGAAAATAGTGGACGAAACATTGTCAATATCAATCAAGCTGGACAGTAAGGAGCCGTCCAGCAACTGCCTGAGTCAAAATACCTGAGTGAAATCGCATCAGCATTCACCCTACAAGACGACGCTCGGCCGCTATGTCCACCTACCATTCCGCTGTGACCTTCGAGCCAGGTATAAAGTAGGACGACGTAGCTTTGGGATAGGTGGAGGCCGGCCGCAAATGCTGAATAATGAACTGATCCTTCCAATCTTGATATCTTTTATATCAACCGCGTTCTGCGACTGCTGGGCTTTGAAGCTTTGGAGCTCAATGACCTTCTCATGCTCCCGAACGATACACTCCGCTAACACTCTTTCTGCGCGGGACACATCACGTTGGGCACGAACGATTTCAAGCACCAGATAAGCTTCCCGATTTTCTGCATCTGCACCGTCTTCTGACTGAAAACTTTCCTCAGTCTTCTAGCCATGGTAGGGCAGAAACAATGACTTACAGCAGAGCCTCCATGGTATGTTGAATAGACTTCATTGAGAAAGTTTCGATTTGATTGGCCCACGGAGGTTGTAATTTGATTCAACGTTGCTGTTACGTCGAAGGATAAAGTGTCCGCGGGCAGGCTACGCGATCGTTGTAGAGTGTTGGACATGTCAGTTGTTTACAAAGTGTTTGTTTGTTTGTCTGTAAGGTATTCCTCGTCGCTCACTATGCCTCGCTGTCCCTCTTGTGGGAAGGGCGGTTTTACGGATCATGAGTCTGTAGCAAGACATATGAGCCAACCGCGGTCGGGTTGTGCAAATTGGACCGACAACCTCGTCCGACTCCAAGAAGACTTTCCTTTCAGACAAGACCACGATACCATGGCAGTTGACGAGCATTCAACAACCATTCAAGACTGCAATGAATTGGACGAAAACGAGGTGCTTGAGGGTGCACCAGTAGACAACCGACAAGAAAATTCCCGTGCTGCCGAATACTTCCCCGGAGCTGCCTATGCGTACGAGGGCGGTAAAACGTTTCTCGACAAGTTTGAAGCCGATGAATTGAACAACTACCGTACTTCAAACATCTACTATCCATTCGCGTCTCACGGTGACTGGGAGCTGGCCTCTTGGCTCCTTCGCTCATGTCTGAGCATGAGCGCGATCGACTCTCTTTTATCTCTCGATTTGGTCCGTCCCCCTTTTTTTCGGCTTGTCGGACACATCGATTCACATCAGAGATAGATAAAAGGTTTACCGATCTCGTTCTGAACAGCAAGAGAACTGCGAAAGCGAGCTGAACTACTCCCGAGTGGTCCTCGCTGGATGTCGCGCCAGATACCGACTTCTCACCCGACCAAACGCCCCGTCTTTCTCTACTGGCGCGATTCGCTAGATCTGCTGGAATATCTCTTCAACAATCCGTTGTTGTTACAATTTCATCCTTTTTCATCATCCTCATTGGCTAACGTATCGTATGATCCTCTTTCCCTTTTCCATTGGTTTATCGTATGACTCCACCTTTTTACTTGTACAGCCTCGACTGTGCACGGCTATGTACGCAGCATCGCTTGTCCATACGTAGTAGTTCATAGCTTGGTCTGTGCTCATCTTGTCTCAGTATTTAAACCCATGTACAGTAGAGTAAACGGCAGTCTTATCCACTTGTTCAATCCTCGCCTTAGGCTTGAGTGCGAATTAAGGGTACCGCTCCCCATTATCATCTACTCGCTTCAGACTTGACGATTAGTCTTGAAGCCTCGAACACTGGTTAGCCGTTGTCTTGCCCTCGAGCGATACGACTCAAAGTCTAGGTCGTTACACTTGGATAAGACTACCTACTTGAGCGCAAGACGTTGCCTCAGAAGAATCTATTCTCTACGCGAAGAATCGATATTCGCCACCCCAATATGATACATCAGAAGAATTGCCCAGAACTAGGTTGGAAGATACTTAGTAGTAAGCAACAATGTCGGACCCATTTAACATGGATGATCTCAAAGCGGTGCTCATCGATGCCATGAAAGAAGGCACGAAGGCCGAAGAGACAACAAAGAAGATTGCTGAGCTGGGCAAATGGGACGGTGATAAGAAAAAATTCCGTCTATGGTGGACAAAGATACATCTCTGGGTGTCGACTCAAACCTGGAAAACAGATAAGATACGGGCCACGGTGGTCCTACTTCGTCTCGAAGGCAAGGCGGAACCTTTCGCCCAACTAACAATGGAGAAGTACCTTGACGCCGAGACAAAGAAGGACAAGGACGGAGACTTACGAGGAGAAGCAGTCTGGCCCAACTGGGCGCAGCTACAGGAAGAAGTAACGAGCTTCTTCCAAATCAAAACTCTTGAGTACCAATCGTATCAGGAGCTGAAGGCCTTTCGACAAGGAACCATGCTTACCGCGGACTTTCTTCAAAAGTTCGATATCCTGAAAAGAGAAGCAAAGGTATCGGAAGGAGAGGCAGCGCACCTACTCAAACAAGCAGTCAGGTTCTCCACCTACCAACAAGTCTCTCTCCACTGCGAAATCGAGGACGATGAATACGAGGATCTATATAGGCAGTACGATACCTACGGGAAAACCTTAGAAAGAATCCATGAGGAACGAGGAGCGGCTAGGGCAGCTCAGGCCCCAAAGCCTTACCGAGGACAGTACCGTCCTTCCCAGGGCCAGCAAGGGCAGAGCCAACCACGGTTTACGCCCACAGGGATACAGCCTGGCCACGGAGCCCCCATGGAAATAGGGATGCAGTACGCCGGTGATACCCGTACTTGCTACAACTGCGGAGAAGTAGGGCACATCGCCCGAAACTGCAAGAAGCCAAAGAAGGCAAATGCGAGGTCTTCGGAACTCGCACCGGCTCAGCCACAAACGGCCGTAGGAGGGGGGTACGCCTCTCATAATGCTGCTTACGTGACGGCAGAAGCCGAAGCCTACTGGCGAGACAAGCTCACAGTTGAGGCTAAACAACAGGAGGCTTTAAAAGGCCAATGATTGTGAATGAAGAGGGTGTTCATAATCTAGAAGAGTATACTGATGACGATTTTCCTGTATGCACGATAGGATCTATTTTTGGGGCGTCTTTCAGTGAAAGCACGGCGTCCAAAGACATGCTTAATTCCCCTATGACTAACTGCTCTACAGAAATATCGTCACAATCCCTCGATACCCAAAAACAATTCACTCTCCGAACAAGTCTCCGATTCAAAACTACTACTGGATGGAAATCAGCAGATTTATACGCCTTACTCGATTCAGGGGCATCCAATTCCTTCATTGACTTAGACTTTTGCAGATATCACAACCTTGTTTTGGATAAATTAACCAACCCGATTGTAGTAACAAATGCGGATGGCTCCGAAGGAGCAATAGGAAGAATCACGCATCAGGTCATGGTACTATTTGACGTTCAAGGACATTCCGAATATGCAGACTTCTATGTCACCGTTTTAGGAACACATTATAGGATACGATTGGCTAGAACGCCACAATCCAAAGGTTGATTGGGTAAAAAGAGAACTAATGTTTTCTAGATGTACCAATAATTGCAAATTTCGACAAAACGATCGGCTACCAGCCTCAATGTTCCAACGAGCTATCGAGGAAGGACTCAAGGAAAAAGTACCTGTTCAATATCACGATTACCTTGATGTCTTTTCACAGAATGAATCGGAACGAATGCTGATAAGGAAACCATGGGATCACGCCATAGATCTCAAACCCGATTTCGAACCAAGAAAAGGAAGAATCATTCCCTTATCTGACCCCGATATGGAGGAAGTCAGAACGTTCATCAAAAAGGAACTCAAGAAAGGTTATATCCGACCCTCTAAATCCCCACAAACATCACCCGTATTCTTTATCCCCAAAAAAGATGGTAAAAAACGAATGGTCATTGATTATCATTATCTCAATGATGGAACCATCAAAAACGCTTACCCATTACCACTAATCCCTCAACTCATAGATCGACTTAAAGGTGCCGATCTTTTCACCACCATGGATCTCAGATGGGGATACAACAATATCCGTATCAAAGAAGGAGACGAATGGAAAGGAGCTTTTGTCACTCCTCTCGGTTCATATGAACCACTAGTAATGTATTTTGGGATGACCAACTCACCGTCAACATTCCAACAGATGATGAATGACGTCTTTAATGACATGTACACAGTCGTCATCATCTTTATGGATGATTGTAACATCTTTACCAAAGGAAGACCAACAGAAGAACATCGAAGGATCGTCAAAGAAGTCCTTCAACGCCTACGAGAAAACGATCTCTACGTCAAACCGGAAAAATGTCACTTCGAGCAAAAGAAGGTAGACTTCCTCGGAATGGTCGTATCAAAAGAAGGCGTTGAAATGCAGAAGTCCAAAGTAGCCGGAGTCCTCGACTGGCCAACTCCGACTAGGCTCAAACAAGTGCAAGGCTTTCTTGGCCTTTGCAATTATTACCGACGTTTCATTGCTAATTTTGCTGACATCGCCAGACCCTTAAACGATCTCACCAAAAAAGACGCACCCTTCGAATGGGGACCAAGACAAGAAAAGGCATTCAACGATCTTAAGGAATGCTTTACCAAGGCACCTCTCCTCGCATATCCTGACCAAGAAAAAGAAATGCGAGTGGAAACTGACACTAGCGACATTGCTACGGGAGGAGTATTATCCGTAAAAGGAGAAGACGGTTTGTGGCGACCAACAGCGTTTATCTCTCACTCCTTTGATAGCGCAGAACGGAACTATCCGATCTATGACAAAGAACTCTTGGCAGTCATTAGGGCTCTAAAAGAATGGCGCCATTACCTTATCAGGAGAGTTTCTTTCGAGATCTGGACAGATCACAAAAATCTTGAGTATTGGCGCAAGCCACAAACCTTATCTCCTAGACAGGCACGATGGCACGCACTCCTCCAAGAATTCAACTATACAATGTGCTACAAGCCAGGGACAACAAACGGGCGAGCCGACGCTCTTTCAAGAAGACCAGACCATGGTGATGTGGTGACAGACCACAATACTAACATCACCATATTTCCAGAAATCGTCGAAACAAATAACATTTCTTTGTCCTCCTCCTTTTATGACGAACTAATCTCCGAATCACAGAAGATCTCAGGGGACATAGAAGGTTTTACCTTCGATGATAAGGAAAAAATATTCAAAAATAATTCTGGAAAAATCTTCGTTCCCTCCTCACTTCGTACCAAACTCCTAAACATCTGTCACGACGCTCCCATTGCCGGCCATCCCGGTCAGGCACGCACAATTCATCTTCTCTCTCGATATTTCACATGGCCCGGTATCACTAAAGATGCCAAACTTTACGTAGATTCTTGCCAGACGTGCGCCCTCACGAAGGGTAAGCAAAAGGCACCGGCAGGAAAACTCATGCCCCTTCCTATTCCCGAACAACCATGGGAAGATATTTCTGTCGATTTCATCACCGGACTTCCTCTTTCATCTTCATATGACTCAATTTGTGTTGTCGTGGACAGATTCTCCAAAGAAGTAGTTTTCGTTCCGTGCGTTAAAACCACATCTTCCAAAGACTTAGCTCGCATTTTTAGAGATAATGTTTGGTGTATCCATGGGCTCCCTCGTACTATAGTTTCAGATCGCGGACCACAGTTTGTTTCAGATTTCACTTCCGAACTTTGTAAACTCCTTGGGATCGAGCAACGACTCTCCACGGCATACCACCCTCAAACCGACGGGCAAACTGAAAGGATCAATCGAGATCTAGAACAGTATCTCCGTGCTTACGTGGCAAAGAAACAAGAAACTTGGGCCGAATGGATCAAATTAGCCCAATTCCAACACAATAATGCCCTTACTTCCGCCACTGGCACTATCCCTTTCGCTATCACCTGAAATTATCATCCCCGTCTAGGTTTTGAAGGAAATGCCAAGAATGCCGCTGGAAAATTTGGTAAAGAAGCAGGAGAAGCTCACGCGGAAATTAAAGAAGCCCTCGAGGCATCCCAAAAAAGAATGAAACGTTCCGCGGAGCAAAAGAGAAGCGAAGCACCGGATTACACTATCGGCGATCAGGTATGGCTATCCACGGAACATCTCAAACTCCCCTACACCGCGCGGAAATTAACCCAAAAATGGATTGGACCCTATAACATTACAAAGGTCCTACCAAATGCAGTCACTTTACGCCTCCCTAAATCTATTCACATTCACCCAACGGTCAACGTGTCCCGTGTCAAACCCTATCGAGATGTTCTAGCAGGACAGCCCACTCTCCGCCCTGACCCAATCGTAATCACGGAAGAAGAATACGAAGAATACGAAGTCGATAGAATAGTCGCGTCACGTATGAAAGGACGACAACTCCAATACCTCGTTCATTGGAAAGGCTGGGATGAAACGGATCATACATGGGAACCATTGGCAAACTTAACTAATGCAGAAAAAGCGATTGCCGAATTCCACAAAAAGAATCCATCTTCTCCCAGGAAGATCCGAGGAATTTCCACCTCCGACTTCACCGCCCTTTTCCATGATTACTCAATAGATACCGCAACACGTTTTCATGCCACGCGCCTAGACTTCGAAGGAGGTATATAATCCTTCCCAACCTTCGACTTCCCCAGCATCCTTCTACCATGTCTTTAATCGTCTTTTTCCTCTGCGCCACTGCCGCCTTCTTCGCTTTTCTCCTTTACGTCATCTCCCACGCCACCCTTGACCGCGCCTCTTCTGTCATCCAGGAGGCAGCTCGACAAAACACCCCCATCGTCGTCTCCCTATCACTCGGCCCCTTCCACGTCTTCACATTCTCTACCATTGTATCTGCCGAATGGAACGCCATAGGAATCCAACAACGGTGGGGTAAGTTGATAAAGCGCCCACAAACTGAATGGGAGAACGACCAATGGGACATCAACAACGACGTACCGGTGAATGGTCAGAACCAGGGTCAGTGGGGAAACTGGTAAGCTGAGTCGTCTTTAACGGTGATCCATACCCGGAAACGGATTGGATAGGCTTATCAGGTCTCGTCGGGACGACTCGATCTAAGAGGGGGGTAGTGTTACAATTTCATCCTTTTTCATCATCCTCATTGGCTAACGTATCGTATGATCCTCTTTCCCTTTTCCATTGGTTTATCGTATGACTCCACCTTTTTACTTGTACAGCCTCGACTGTGCACGGCTATGTACGCAGCATCGCTTGTCCATACGTAGTAGTTCATAGCTTGGTCTGTGCTCATCTTGTCTCAGTATTTAAACCCATGTACAGTAGAGTAAACGGCAGTCTTATCCACTTGTTCAATCCTCGCCTTAGGCTTGAGTGCGAATTAAGGGTACCGCTCCCCATTATCATCTACTCGCTTCAGACTTGACGATTAGTCTTGAAGCCTCGAACACTGGTTAGCCGTTGTCTTGCCCTCGAGCGATACGACTCAAAGTCTAGGTCGTTACAGTTGTTTGCAGATGCGATAGAGCTTCATCAGCAAACCAACCCCCCTCTAGACAGGTCTGGCCAGTACTGGACAGAGTTCCAACTTTCCCAGCTCTGACAGCAAGGTACCTAACTGGCTAGACCTGTCCAGCACTGTCCAGCACCCCTATAATTGTCCCAGACTTTCCCAGACCACTCCCAGTTACTCCCAGATCATCCTAGTTGATCTCCAAATCTGCCCAGTTACTCCCAGATCCTCCCAGTTACTCCCAGTTACTCCCAGGTCATCCCAATTCATTTTAGATTCTTCTAAATTATCTTCTTATATTATTCTAATGCCAAATTAAATCATATTCACACAACAAATTGTTAGAAAAAACATCTTAGATTTATTTTGATAATTAACACATGGAATCCTAATTCTAATTCTAATCCCAATTATAAACCTGATACTTGTCCACACCATATATCTAATCCTACTATATAGGCCCAACCACTAAGTGCAAAGCCAAAGTATAGTCAGAGTGTAATAAAAAGTGAACCAAAAGTGTAGTCTTGGAGTAGTAAACAAGTAGCCAAAAAGTGTTAGCCAAAGTGTAGCTGAAGTGTTGTAAACAAGTGCTTAAAAAAGCGCACCAAAAGTGTAGTCAAAGTGTAACCAAAGTGTTGTAAACAAGTGGTCAAAAAAGCGCACCAAAAGTGTAGTCAAAGTGTAGCCAAAGTGTTGTAAACAAGTGTTGAAAAAAGCGTACCAAAAGTGTAGTCAAAGTGTAGCCAAAGTGTTGTAAACAAGTGGTCAAAAAAGTGTACCAAGAGTGTACTCAAAGTGTAGCCAAAGTGTTGTAAACAAGTGGTCAAAAAAGCGTACCAAAAGTGTAGTCAAAGTGTTGTAA
>QFES01000789.1:0-22527 GCA_003316375.1 Tylopilus plumbeoviolaceoides
GTCCTTCTCTCCCACATCCCTGTCTCGCTCCCCAAAATCTGCCAGGACCAGAGGCTCTAAAGTGGGTAAAAGCAAGTCGTCGTGCCCCAAATGTCTTGGCCGCGATCCTCACGATGTTCACAGCTGCCTTAGCGAGACCTTGTGGGATGGCTCCCCCGTGCACTGCTCCAGAGATGCAGATGGTGACCTCACCAACCCAAGGGTCACACAGTGTGCACCAGCTGGCAGTGCCCCTTTGGCTGCCAATCCAAGCACACTGCCTCCATTCTACATGAATGCTCCAGTTGTGGAAACACCAACCACAGTGCTCAGGCGTGCCCTCGCGCTCAGAAAGCATAAGGCACTTACCCCTTACGCCCCCGCCGCCTGGGAGCATTGGTTAGCCACCTCTGGCCTAGACAAAAGATACCCATTGATCACTGACGGCCTGTGCTCTGGCTTCGTCATTGACATAGTTAACCCATCAGTATCATACACCCCCCCAAATAACCCCTCTACCAAGGAACACGCATCTGCGTTTAACGAAATTGTACATAAAGAAACTACCAAGGGTTGGTACATAGGTCTGTACAACAAGACTACCATAGAGGTGGTCATAGGCCCTTTCCAAACTGCACCCCTATCTCTCATTCCCAAACCGGGTAAACCCGGAAAATTCCACTTAGTACAAAATTTGTCATACCCATACTCCCCCATTGGACCTCACTCGTCCGTTAATTCCAGAGTAGATCCTTCCCTTTTCCCTGCTCACTTCAGTACTTTCCACATTGTCTCCACCCTCATCTCGTGTTTGCCCCCTGGTTCCGAAGCGGCAGTCAGGGATGTAGCAGAGGCATATTGCATGATTCCCTCACACCCCTCACAATGGCCATCCTTGGCCATGCGTTTAGGCGATGACACATTCACTATCGACACTTCGCTGTGTTTTGGTTTTGCTCCCTCGGGAGGAATATACAGAATGATTGGTGAGGTGGGTGTGGACATCCTAAGATTCTTGGGCATTGGCCCCATCGCCAGGTGGGTCAACAACCACATTTTCTTCTGCATCCGTCGTGAACACATACTCCCTGTAAACCTGTCCCACGAATGCCTTGCCTGGTTAATCTGCAATGGACAAGGGCACATCACTTGTGGAGGCTGTTCCTGGTTTGCTGGCCCCCTATTACCAAATGGGGCACAAGAAGAATTCGATGAGGACCTCTCTTTCCCCATACGGGATTTATCCTCTGCATCCCCCAGATCGGAACATGACACGTGTTTTGCCTACAATCTGGATGATGTGGATGCCATCACAAGCAAGCTCGGCATCCCATGGGAGGCGTCCAAAGACATCCCTTTCTCCTCCTCTCCCACGTTCATCAGCCTCGTCTGGGACCTCGCAGCCTGAACCATCACCCTCACTAAATCCAAATGACTCAAATACCTCGCCGCCTTGACCAACTGGCAAGCCAGATGAACACACACATTGGAGGTGTCGAATATATAAGTAGGGTACCTAGTACATATGCCCCCATTAGACTAGAAGTAGTATGAAGGACATCTGGACATAGTCCGTGCCAGTGACTGTCCAGAGTCAGTCTGCACCGGACTCCACAACGCACTGCACCGGACTTGGTACATCCGTACTGGATACAGTCTGGACCTTATGTAATAAGGCATGCAGATGCAGCGAGTCAAGGTCTTCGGATATCCTCTGGGGATCACTTAGATGCTTAGTAGACAGTATATATACCAGGGAAGCCTCCCTGATGTAATAGAACAAGTCTTTCTGTCTCACACCCATCATCTGTGCTCGTCTCAACCACCCAGGTAAGTCTGGTGGCCTTCCCTCACAGACACATGCTCTGCTCAACAGGTTATGAGCCCCAAGTAGCAGCAGTGCTTCTCCGATGCATCGTCAGAAGTGCTGTGCCACCTCCAAGTCCTGCCTGGTCCGCACTATGGTTGAGTTTTTCCGACCTCCGATGCAACTAAGGACTTTACTCCGGCGATGACCCATCCCGCCATAACCCTACATACATAGTGATGTACTTATACCACTGTAAATACAAAATCCGGACTGAGCGACGCATTTCCGCTCATAGTGAGTCTTTCCACTATAAAGTCCGAGGGACGCGGCGAAGCAATTCCGCTGACAGCGAGTACAATTCCGCTGGAAGTCCAAGGGACATGGCGAGATCAATTCCGCTGACAGCGAGACCAATTCTGCTGGAAGTCCAAAGTCATAAGAGCTGTGGAGGGGGAACCTATGCCAGTTTAAATTTACAGATTTTCCGGAAAACAAATGCATACCCCATAGCTTCTCTAAAAACATGACCTCTCAACTCCTAACTTTGTCCGAGCCCTCGACGGCTCTTAATATTCCACACATGAGCCTCGGACATGAAATCCTTTCCAACGACTGATGGGACACTGTGATGAACTCCGAAATGGAACTTACCATGGACCTGGACGATACTACCAACGACGACATGATCACCCCCCTATGGCATCTGTCAGTCTATTTTCGCTCTGTCTCACCGCCAGAGACAACCCTCCTGGCGAAACTACCTAAGGAGACGGACTTTATTGTTATGGTTTCAACCAAGTCCGCGGGTGTCAAGTTCTCCGACAACTCCGCACCCCCATCTGGTCCTTATGAGCTCACCATAGTAAAAGATTGAGCAGGTCGCCATCCTTCATTGGCAATAAACCTAATCCCGCAAATGCGGCAGAAATCAGTCCGGACATAAAAGTCTGAGAATAAGATATCTGCTGTAAAGTGGAAGGGGCAGGATACACCAATTTCCGCTCAACCACATACCAACATGCTCAATTTGTCAGATATCCAGGACAACCACTTCATGGAAGTCCAACCTACCACGGAAACGATCCGGACTCTCAGGCCCATTCTTCTGTGCATCCCCGCTAATCTCCTTAACCCGGAGAACGTTGTCACATACTCCGACAACACTGCACTGCTGGAACCCACAGCATTTGTGTGTCTATGACTGCATCACTCTGGCCCTTTGCCCTGTCCTTTGATAAGGATCAGGAAGACATTGTTTCCTTCGGAGAACCATACCTGAGGACGATGAACCCACTACTGAGGATAACCTACCATGGACCTTGACATTAGGCATGTCCATCCGCCTTCCTGCACTAAGTCCAAACACCGACACTTCACGATGTTCTGTTCCGCGCTCGTGTTTAGCCGCTAAGCATGACACTCTGCTAGTAGCTAGGGTATATACCAGTGTTCATATGGACAGCTATAAAGCATTGTGCACCCATTGTAAAAAGCCAGATTTACTTCGGAGTTCCGATAACATGCCAGTGGTACAATGGATCCTTCACTTCCAGTGCATTCACTCAATGATTGCATCGACGACAAATATGAGCTACGAGAATTGGAGATCTACTCCGCTACAACCTGTCCTGGTCACTGACTGGACACTCTCGGAATCTCACCCTTTGGGACAGAAATACCCCAATCACTCTCATTCGTGCCCCAGCACTGAAACAATATGATGTTCGTTATCCGGACATCATGCATCCCTTCAGCTGATGATTTCATCACTACAATTGACATGAATACATTACACAAACGTTTCGGACATCACTCTTTGGAGCTATTGTCCAAGGCATGACACATTGTGCATACACATCTATAACCAGACTTCGGACTGACGTCTCGGATGACGATCTCCATATGAACCCATACATGGAGCACTGCCCGAGATCAGTCACCTACTAAGTACGAATCCCCGGACATGGCGCCTTTATGCACCTATCCCCGGATGTCCGGAAAGATAAGCTATTCAGCTATATCCAAGATGACAACATACCTCAGAGTTGCACCAAATGGTCGCAACTACCTTTTCATGCCAGTGCGTGATATGAACTCTATATCTACGTCTGCATATGATCTTCTCGACGAGACGCTATTCCCTCGTTTGTAACAAATATATCAAAGGACTCCGCATAATCATCCGTCCACGGTAAACATTCCGGACGATGATGCAACTCCTATTCTGAGTATTCCCTCTGACCTGGAGGACAAAACTGGATAAACTACTTTCGGGAAACACCTAGAATTGGGCACCCAACCCACCGCCCAGGGTAGCAAACCCTGACACTCTGAAACCAACTGCCGGATATGATCTCTTCATCCGCAGAATGACTCCAATGAGGAACTACCATCTCCATCAATACCTCCAACGACCTCCGAACTGTCCAAACAATTCTATGGGGACCGTTAACACCCCTAAAGTCAACTACAGGACATGGAAATCCAAAATCGCTGGAAACAAGTCACCAAGTCAGTCCCAACGCGAGACATTGCATCCTGACAATCAACACTTTCCCGGAGCAATGCCTGATTCCCCCGGACCTATATTCTCCGCGACTCTGAAAAGGACGTGGAACACATAGTCTGGGAAGGGGGAGCACACCTAATATGCTTCCTATGTTCCCAAGCAAATCTGCGATCATGATGTCATACTTCTGCAGAACCCCCAGACACACATCCGCCACAAAATCCGAACAGGATGTGGAACCCATAGTCCGGGAAGGGGGAGAAGTTGTTAATTCACTTCCTATATCCCCAAGCTATCTGTGACGACATTTCCGCAGAACTCCTGAGCACGTGCAGCGACGAACATACCACTACTATAACTCCGAACATGGAGATAAACCCACATCATGAACAGTCATATACCGCGATACACTCGCACTCCCAGATAAAGAGCAGAAGCTCTGGTGAAGTCATCAGCAATCTCAGAGGTGGCTGTACAGGACTGTACAGTCAGTACAGTCGGTCACAGTGTGACAATTAGGTCCCCACTGTACAGCGGTGTCACAGCGTGTCACAACCACGCCACAGTTGCGCCACAGTTGCATCATGCCGACAGTACTACATTGTCACAGTACCATACAGTCCTTTACAGTCCATACAGTGTAGTTTTTTTTTTTTTCCTTCCTAGCAGTAGCACAATATTCTGACCATAATAAAATATATTTTCTAAAATCTAAAGTACATGATACTACGGGGCCATCCACAGGCCCACTACTGGTCGTTGTCATCATTGCAAGGGGGGTGCACGACGAGCCATTGCCACCGTCGTCATCACGGGGGGCACACAACTCACCCCAAGTGCTGTCATCGTTGTCCTGTCCTCGTTGCGAGTGGCGCGTGGCACATCCTCACGCCGTCGTCGTCGTCGTCATCGCATGAGGTGCGTGGCTCGCCCTATGCACTGTCGTCCTCGTGTCCTCGTCCTGTTGCGAGGGGTGCATGGCATGCTGTACGCACCATCGGGCCACTCGTCATCATGTGGGGTGCTGCCGTCGTTGTCGTTGGCTGGGCCGTGTGCGCGTGCACGCATCATCGTCCTTGTCGCTGGGTCGCATGCGTATGTGCCATCCAACGTGTCGTCCTCGTCCTCGTCCTCACTGGCTGGGCCATCTGGCAGGTGAATGCGTTGTCGTCCTCGTTGTCCTTGCTGGCCAGGCTGCGTGGCACGCGCCATCCTCGTCCTTGTCCTTGTTGGGTGGGCTGCGCGGCACTGGCACACGTACGCGCCATCTTCGTGGTCGTCGTCACTGGGTGAGATCCGTGGCACGCGTCCACGCCGTTGTCGTCCTTGTCGTTGGGCGGGATCCGTGGCACGTGTCCTCGTCCTTGTCGTCCTCGCACGTGTCGTCGTCAGAGTCGTCACTGGGTGCGCTGCGAGGCACGTGTAACACCGTCATCATCGTCATCGTCGTCGATGGCTGGGCCATGTGCGCATGTATGTGTCGCCGTTGTCGTTGTCATCGCTGTGTGGCACGCGTGGTACACGCGGTTCCCGTTGTCGTTGTTGCCCTCGCTGAGTGGGCTCTGTGGCACGCATACGCACCGTCGTCGTTGGTTGTCGCATGAGGCGCATGGCTCGCCCTAGGTGCCATCGTCATCGCCGGATGGGATGTGTTGCACGTGTATGCGCCATGGTCGTCGCTGGTTGGCACACATGCACACCATGGTTGTCGTCGTTGTCCGTTGTTGCGTTGGGCGCATAGCTCGCCCTAGGTGCCGTCGTCGTTGTCATCGCTGGATGACATGCGTAGCACGTGTACGCGCAGGGGTTGTTGTCGTTGTCGTTGTCACTGTGTGGTACGCATGGCGCACGTCACCATCATCACTGGGTAGGATACATCTGCATCGTTGTTGTCGGGCTGGGCCGTATGCGCGTGCACGCGTCGTCATCGTCGTCGTTGTCGTCGCTGGTCACACGCGTAGCACACATACGCGCCATTATCCGTATCCTCGTCATCACTGGGTAGGACATCGTTGTTGGGCTGGGCCGTGTGCGTGTGTGCGCGTCCTCGTCCTCATCGTCGTCGTTGGCTGGGCCGTGTGTTTGTGCGCACGTCCTTGTCGTCGTTGGCTGGGCCGTGTGCGTGTGTATGCGTCCTCGTCGTCCTCATCGGCATCGCTGGTGGCACATGTGGCCCCAAGCAACCTCGTCGTCATCGATAGGTAGGCTGCGTGGCACGTGTACGCGCAGTCCTCGTTGTCCTCGTTGTCGTTGCCCTCACTGGTGGGCTGCTTGGCACGTGTACACCACAGTGTCGCAGTTGTCGTTGTCGTTCCGTATGGCGCGTCCCACGCCTAGTCGTCAGCGTCCTCTGGTGGCGAAGGGAGAGAGGATAGTGGAATGTGACGGCCGCCGTTGGTTGTAGATGGATAGGTAGTGGTGGCAACACTAGTGCCAAGTCACGCATTCCAACCAAGTAGTCACGTGAGATGTCTCCGAAAAATTCCTAAGTTTCTCATCATTAGGAAAACAAAATCTACATTTAACTACAAAAGTAATTATAATATGGCACTGTACTACTGTAGCGCTGTACAACCGAGTCGCTGTGCTGTCTGTACCAAACTGTGATGCACTGTGACTAATGTGTGCCTGTGCCACTGGGTTCTGTCATGCTGTAATCTTGATGTAATCTTGCTGTAAACGTGTGACTCAATGTGACTCAGTGTGACACCTGTGTGAAAATCATGGGATTGCTGATGAACTGCATGCAATGAGGAATTACATCCTCCACCTCCGGAATACGTGTTTGAGTTAGTGGATCGGCCCAGACATCAGAAATCATGAAAACACCAATGGGTCTTAGATGTCAAGTCTGACCGACAGAAAGAAAACCCACTTAGAAGCAAAGGGTTATCTCGCTGGTTGAAGTGGTGGACTTCGACCAAATAAATCTCACCTGTAGTCCATTTCCGAAACAAGTCCGGCTCACGCTAGCACTCACCGAGCACTGGACGACTGACACACTCCTGGACCTCATGTCCGACGCACATACCTACAACAGAAAGCTTGAAGAAACTTACATGGAGCAGCCAGAAGGATTTAATTCCTGGCTGGGAGAACAAACCACTCCAATACTCCACGCCCCATATGGACTCAAACAGGTCCCACTCGCCTGTTGGTGCATTCTAAATGAGTCCAAGGATTCAAGCGTTTTGATATCTGACGCCGCAATCTTCTTATACTGCAAGATGGGTAATACCACTGTAGATGCTATCATCTACAGTGATGACGCCCTATGCTATGATCCAAACACAATGAGATAAGATCTGCTTTATTGTGGAAGTGGGAATCCCAGAACCCTAAAGTTCCGACGAAATCCCTCCGGATGCAATGCTACCCGCCTCAAAGGCCAGAAAGTCCTAACAGACCAAACTGCATACCTGGAGATGATCATCAACCGTTGTGATATGCAAATCCGCACACGGCTCACACATTCCCCTTCCCTGCAGGACACTATCCTTGACTGGACAGTGAGCCCGTCAATCCGATGTGGACATCCTGCTTTCAATCTGTCATAGGGTCACCCCTATACCATGCTCGGAACAACACCGGACACATCCTATGCCATGACGATGCTTTCCCGTCATAGCACAATCCCGTCACAGGAATACCTGGACAATGCACCACGTATCCTCCAATACCTTATCGGAACGCAACCCTATGTGCTAGTCTTCGATGGATAGTCTGGACCTGGCATCACTGCATTCACCGACTCCAATTTAGGCATCTGAACCAGTTACCCGCTGGTCACAACCTGGATACTACCTCACACTGGCCCAACAGAACATTCAGCTGGAAGTCCCCTTCCCAGCCTACACTTGCCACGGAAATGGAACGCATGACCCTGAGCATCCGCTCTAGACAGACCACACGGATCCGCTCACCCCTTAACGAAACCTGGACATGATTTACGTCCAATTCTGCTTGTCAGGAAACAAGCAAGGTCCTACTCAAACGGACAATTTCATTGATCCTGTCATATCCCGTCCTAACCCTGACCCTCTGGACCAACTCCGGACCACTCACTCACGAACTCTGAAGCTTTTACACCTAGGACTTCACTTCCGCCCTCCAGACATCTTTGATTCTCACTTACGTACTTATGTTTCCCCTTTTGTATTAGTTCCGCTTCCTTCTTGCTTCTGAACCTGTGCTCACACAGCTCCAGCTATCTCAACCCTGTACTCTGTCGTACTCAAATTCCGTCTTACTCATATCCTTACTCATGCGATGTTTTCTGTTACTAATGTGATGTCCGCACTCCATATATATAGTTTTCAGTACATAGTCATTAGCTTTAGCTTTGATATTGACTTAGACAATTATCCTCTGTCTTCCGCACTCTGAATTCATCTTCCTCTTTGCAATCCACCCAAGTCCTAGCGACTTTGATCGACCTCCGACTATCCGCTCCAAAATCCGAGGCATGCAACTAAGCAAGGGGGCAGCACATAAGCTGAACCCAATGCCTCATTCTGACCAGAACTCCAGAGTTCTGGAGTTCATCGGAGGATAAGTCACGGTCTTAACAGATCCCATTCCTATTCCGCATGCGTGCTTACCGCGCACTTAGCAAGGGGGAGTGTCAAATAGATAAGTAGGGTACCTAGTACATATGCCCCCATTAGACTAGAAGTAGTACAAAGGACATCCAGACATAGTCTGTGACTGTCTGGAGTCAGTCTGCACCGGACTCCGCAACGCACTGCACCGGACTTGGTACATCCATACTGGATACAGTCTGGACCTTATGTAATAAGGCATGCAGATGCAGCAAGGTCTTCGGATACCCTCTGGGGATCGCTTAGATGCTTAGTAGACAGTATATATACCAGGGAAGCCTCCCTGATGTAATAGAACAAGTCTTTCATCTGCAAATCACTCATTTTCACACAGCTGTCATAGCCTGTCACAGGTTTACAGCACCAGCACAGCAACCTGTCAGTGGTGACTCAGCAGTCTCAGCACCATAGCAACTCATGCCACAGGGACCCAGCTGTCACAGTATGTCACAGACTTACTAGCGCATAGCACAACAGCGAGTAGATTATTATTTTGTAGTTAAATGTAGCTTACTTTTTCCTAATCCTGAGGGACTTAGGATTTTTTTGTGTGAGAGCGTGTCACGTGATGTTGGTTCGAATCCTGCTCCAGCTGTCATGCTCTGTCACAATGCTCGGTACGACAACGACGACATGCGCTGCCTGCGCCACACCACCTGCATCATCAACAGACACGACAACGACGTCACAACAGTGACAATGACAGTGGCGCACATGCATGCCACATGGCCCAGCCAGCCTGGACGACGGCACATGCATGTGCCGCCCCACATCGCCTTCTCCACTCTTCTTCACACCATACGTATCCACCGTTCTCACCGTCATCTAGCAGCGCGGGCTCATCGACCGTCATGTTCTCCAGCAGTGGGTGTGCATACCACATGGCCCAGCCAATGCGGATGATGACGACGACAATGACGACGACGGTGCGTGCACATACCACGCGGCCCAGCCAACCAGGGTGACGACGACGACACTGGCATGCCACATGTGCCAGCCAGCAAGGACGATGATGCGTGCGGGTACCACATGCATGGTCAGCGAGGACGACAAGGTGTGGAGGCACCACATGCCCGGCCAGCGCCAGCGACACGATGACGAGGATGCGTGCTAGTGCGGGTGCCACATGCCCACCCAGCGACGATGAGGACGGTGAGGACGGCGCATATGCGTGCCACGCATGCCACCCAGCAACGGACGACAATGACGATAGCGCGGACGTGTGCTGTGCAGCCCTCCCAGCGATGACAACGACGATGGCGCGGACGCGTGCCATGGATCACCCAGCGACGACGATGAGGACGATGATGATCACGAGGATGGCCCGTATGCGTGTCGTGCAGCCCACCCAGCGAGGACAACAACAACAACAACAACAACAACAACGGCATGAATGCGTGCCACGCATGCCACCCAGCGATGAGGACAAGGGCGAGGGTGGGGTGAGGATGCATGGCATGGATCCCACCCAGCAAGGACAACGAGGATGCGGACGGTGACGACGTGGACGCGTGCCACGTGTGCCACCCAGCGAGGACAAGGACAAGGACGTGGATGATGAGGATGTAGATGACGAGGACATGGACAATGAGGACGCAGACGGGTGCCAAGGGTGCCACCCAGCGACAACGATGATGGCACGGACGTGTGGCATGGATCTCATCCAGCGACGATGACAACCACAAGGACAGCGCGTACACGTGTCGCGCAGCCCATCCAGTGAGGACGACAACGGCGGGTATGCGTGCCATACATGCCACCCAGCGACAGACGATGACAGCGACGCATGCACATGCACATGGCCCAGCCAGCGATGATGAAGGCACCTGGGGTGAGCTACGTGCCCCACGCAACAATGATGACGACAGTGGTATGTACGGTGTGCCATGCGCCCCTTGCAACGATGATGGCAATAGGTGCGTGAGCCAGCAACGACGATGACGACACGTTTGAGTGCCACATGCACGGCCAGCAAAAATGATGACGACAGTGGCATGCCGCAGTGTCATGCGCACGGCTAGCAGGGATGACGATGAGGACGACACACGCGAGTGCCACATGCCTGGCGAGCGAGGACAATGTGTATGGGTGCCACACACACCAGGATGTGAGCGGGTACTAGTACAGTAGTCATAAGGACACATTCTATGTATTACTATCTAGAAAATACAATTTTTTTCCTACTTATTGGCCTATGGGGAAGCTGAGCTACTGTGATGCACTAGTGGTGCTGTGATGTGCTGAGTAGTGCTGTGACATGCTGAGTAGCACTGTGACGTGTTGTGACGTGCTGGGTGGCGCGTGACACTGTTGCAGTGCTTCGTGCTGTGACAGCGCTGTGCAGCGAAGGTGGCTGTGGTTGCGCTGTGACGTGATGTCACCGCGCTGTGCAGCGCTGCACAGAGGGGGACTAGTCTGTGACCACTGTGACCCACTGTGACCACTGTGACAGGCTGTGCAGTGCTGGCCAGCAATTTATGGTTTTGCTGATGGCCTTCTGTCTCACACCCATCATCTGTGCTCATCTCAACCACCCAGGTAAGTCTAGTGGCCTTCCCTCGCAGACACATGCTCTGCTCGACAGGAGGAAGTACAGAAACTACATGGTAAGTTGCTACACGCCTCCCTTGTGCTCCCACTGGCACCTGGCTGCACATACCTCATACATATTGAGGCTATGCTCAGCATCTTCGGGAACAGCCCATTCAAACCGCGAACCCCCCTGCATGCCACTCCCCAGGATATATCCTGGTGGATACGAACCCTATCACACACCCCCCTTTTCCCCCTCCCCATTCCAGGCTTACACCCAGTGCTTGACTTCTGTGCCTTTTCAGATGCTAGCACCTCCACAGGCATTGGAATCACCATTGGCGACAAATGGCACGCATGGCCCCTCCGTCCCAGATGGCAAGTCGACGGGCAAGACATTGGCTGGGCCAAGAGCATTGGCTTCGAGCTCCTGGTCCAGTCCCTCCTCGAAGCAGGAGCCGCCGGCTCACATATCCAGGTTTTCGGAGACAATGCTGGTGTCATCAACGCCTGGGCCAACGGGTGGAGCCGCAACCAGCACATCAATAGTGTATTCAAGCGCCTATCCACACTTTTGCAGGACTCTGGTACAGTCGTCATTGCTCGCTACATACCCAGCACATCCAACATCACAGATCCCCCCTCCTGCACCATCTTCCCCCCAATGCACCTTCTCTTCTCTTCTCCCCTCCCCCCATCCCTGACGACCTCTCACCGTTCCTGTCCATGCATCATTGCATCCAGGCTACACGCACCACCCCCCTCTCCCTACCCAATCCCTTCATCATCCAACCCACCTCATGACTCCAAGGAACCCCAACCCACAGACACCCATTCTGACATCAAACGATGGAAATCCATGAAGCTTCACCCCTCCGCCCTGAGACCTGCATGCAAAGCCCAAGACTGCCTCTTACTTTGGTCCCCCTTATACCCCCGCTCCCCACACAATGCCAAAGCGTTGCTGTCCCAAAGCGACATCATGATCACTCACATCTACGAAGTGATCTCGCACGCATGGGCAACCAGCACCAAGGAAATGTATGGCACTGGTCTCCTCGCATTCCACATGTTCTGCGATGCCAGAGGAATCCCTGAGCCTGAGGCTGACTGCACCCCCACCAACAGCACCATCATTGCAGCATTCATATCAAGCCTGGCCGGCGCGTACTTGGGCAGCGCAATCGCAAACTACCTATGTGCTGTCAAAGCCTGGCACATGATACATGGCCTCCCATGGGTCCTCAACAAAGCTGAATCCGACGCGCTGCTGAAAGCGGTGGTTGCCCTCGCCCTAGCTAGCACAAAACGGCCCCCCTGCGAACCATACACAATCGACACCCTAATCTCAATCAAGAGTCACCTGCACCTAGACACCCCCCTGCACGCCACCGCATTCACATGTCTCACCACTGCCTTTTACACCACAGCATGCACCGGCAAACTCACCACAAGAACCCTACACTCCTTCAACCCCCAACTACACATCAAGCCATCCGATGTCTCAGTGCAACGGGACCGGCAAGACAACACCGTTTGGAATTTCCACCTACTGGTCACCAAACTTGAAGCAGCACCACAAGGCGAGGACATCAGTTGGGCTCAACAACTCAGCCCTTCTGACCTGCAAACAGCCTTCAAGTCGCACATCAAACTCAATGCTCCCCCCGCCAACGGCCCCCTCTTCACATACCAGCATGGCAAAAACCACAAGCTGCTCACTAAAACCAAGTTCCTCGCAGTCTTGGCCGAAGCACTCCAAAAGGCCAATGCAGCCCCTCTGCATGGACACGGTATCCGCATAGGATCCACCTTAGAATAGCTACATCAGCAAATCCTCACATCACTTTACATCACTTTCAGGTACTTTGACAACAGTGTGAAGTAATCACGACAGGTAAAGCTGTCGAAGTCCATAAAGCACAAAAGTCCGGTCTATTCATTGGACCCAAGTTACATAAAGTACTAAAGTAGCAAAGTTTGACAACTATTGTGTTGCCATCGTCTTTGGTCCTGGCAGTGGTGAATGTGGAGGAGGTGAGATCTGTGTAGGTACATTACATGAGAAGTATCTACACAAATGGGAGGTGAGGAGTGGAGTGAGACGATGGTTGAGAGTGTGCAGCGCTCGTCGACCCAAAACGTGAATGCAGACCTGGATGGAGGCGTGAGCTGCGGGGCGGGCGGGAAAGCCTCAGTGGTCGTGCAAAACAGTGCTTGGGGTCCAAAATAGAGGAGGAAGAGTTGTGAGGCGCCAAAAAACTTGTGCGAAAAGTTTGAGGCAGGGAGTAGTGGGTGGGCCAATGAAAGCGAGCGAACGAGTGAGAGGTAAGGTGAGCGTGCGGATGAGAGAGCAGCCACGCCACACTCAGGTGACCTCTGTGACTCAATCATCACAGAGTCACACTTTTCGATTGGGTAAGCATGAGTAAGCAGCTTTTTGTGCGCTGAAATTTTCTCTAAGTCCGGCTCTTCACTTACCTTCACTTCCAACGACACAACAATGCTGTCCTGTCCCCACCTCACTCCGACAATGACAATGACTGCGGCCGACGCGATGGCGTCAGTGATACCACCACCACCATCCAATGAGGATGACCACGACAGGGCGTGCGATGAGGGACATGTGCGCATGCTATACTGTGGCCTGGCCAGCGAGGATGACAACAAGGACGGTGCGTGCGCGTGCCACGCAGCCTACCCAGCGATGACAAGGATGACCGTGACAAAGAAGTGTGTGCATCACACGGCCCGGCCAGTGACGACGACGATGAGATCGGTGGATATGTGTGCCACGGGTCCACCCAACGACAACAATGATGGCGCATGCAGCGCGCCACGTGCCCCTTGCGATGAGGACGATGACGACATGGAGGGCGAGCCATGCGCCCCACGAAATGACGATGACGACGACAGGGCACGACACGACGTGCACAGTGGAGGCGACAAGGACGACGTCGATGCAACACGACACGACGTGCACAGTGGACTCGGAGGCGACAAGGACAACATCGATGCGACACGACATGACGTGCACAGTGGAGCCGACAAAGACAACATCGATGCGACATGACACGACGTGCACGGTGGACATGACGAGGACGGCCTCGATGCGACGCGACGGATGCGACAAGGACGATGACGATGACGATGATGACGACGTTGACGCGACGCGACATGACGAGGGTGATCACTTGACATGCACAACAGGCGCGACGATGCAACACGAACGATGTCCATGACAAGGACGACGACAGTGATGTTGATGCAACACGACACAACGTGCATGGTGGACACGACGTTGACATGATGCAACATGCACAACAGACACGACATGCGTGACGACGTTGACGTGGCCACGATGCGATGCCAGTGGCACGCACATTTTCATACTCTTTACTTGATGTGCTATTGCTCTTTGATTAGCTTTGATTTTAATATACATGCAGTGTTTTTGTTTCAAGCAGGAAAGTGTGAAAGTGTCCAAAGTTGGTTTAAAGTTACTTTAAAAGCAACGGGATCTACTTTGAAAGTACAATTTTACTTTGACGTCACAGCCACGAAAGTGCGCTCAAAGTTGTCGTAAAGTACCATAAAGTGACTGTAGGATTTGCTGATGTATGAAATGTCCCCTTCGACATCATCAAAGTTAAAGGCCACTGGTCCAGTGATGCCTTCTTGGTATACCTGTGCAGACACACGCAGATCTTAGCCCCATACATCCAAGCATCACCCACAGTGCATGAAACCTCAGGCTTCCTGCGGCTCACCCTTCCCCCAGTCAGATAGGCCAATGGTGAGTGCCCACGTCTCCTAGTTCCCGGGCGTGCATTCATCGCTGCATGCGTTAGTAGGCACCCACCACCTGATCGGAGGGAAAGCAGCTTGACCACCGCCCAGGTCCTGGAGCTGGACAGCACCAGGCACTGCCGCCCACACACCCATCATCATCCCATGTACTCAGATCCCACACCGTAGCATGATCTTCCCCGCTGTTACCACATGTACCGTACCACTGTATATACATCACAGTAACAGCCGCCATCACCCCAAGACAAAATCCCTAGCACAGATCAAAGAGTGCTGCCTTACTTCAGTTACATCAGCAACTTCACTATGGAAAAAGTCAATCTGTTCTAATATGTTTACACAACATATGGATGTTGACAATCATGATTGCCATCAGGAAAATGGTGAAGTGCAGGTTTTTCTACATCACAAATATTGTCAAATTGTAATATTGCCTGATTCCTCTGACAGCACGTGAGCAGCATCACTGGCAGTCGCAAGTGATTGCTTATGTCAGGACATGTCACGTGGCACTGGTCTATGCAGCCTAAAAACATATTGTGATGTCACAGACTCTGCAACTCACTCGGATTATGAGAATACAATATATTGCCTGCCTTCCAACAGTGAGTATGTACAGTAGCGATCCTACAGTGAACCATATCCCTCCTGCACCCATAAATCTTCATCATGATTAACTTGAAGTTCCTCCCCTCATCTGCAATGAGCATGTCCCTGAGGTGATCCAGGTGAGCTGGAGACAAAGCAGTCATGATGTGAGGATCCAGCTGTGATGAGGATGCTAGATGTGTGCTGATGAAGCTGAAAACCACATTGGAACATCAGCAAGAACACTTGGAGCGATATGGGGAGGATCATATACCAGGGAGGGCTCCAAAGGCCCCAGACAAGCCAAGCAATGAAGCGGTGGCACTAGGCGATGTCCAGAGTGTCAGTAAATGTCCTAGAAATGTCATTGGCAGGAACAAGCACATAGACAAGATGGGCTCACCATGTCCAGATAGAGTCCCAGGACTGAGAGGGGAGTCAAGACATGTTGAGGGCGATTCAGGCAGCACAAACACTGTAAATAGTGATGAATACAATGGGGAAGGTCCCAGGAACAAGAGCACATCATCAAAACAAATGCACTATGTCAAGATACTAGTATAGGGCCAGGACTTGGAGACCAAAGGATCACCAGGAGGTGATGGGAGCTGTCGAGTGGAGTTGCAAGCGCAAAATTGATGGCGATGGTGTCATATATGAGTGATGCAACAAGCGTCAATTTCTGTTGAAGTTAAAGTTAAGTCACATGTGATATAGTTGCGATAAGTCGTGTTGCATTTTTGGACTCCGACTTATCTTGCTTGTCTCCCTACTACCATCATACTACATCCTTGTTCTGAGCCTTCCCATTATCTCAAGCTCAGATGAGTGATATCTATCCATCTAGTGTTCAAGATCATATTCTCAACAAATTTACAGATTTAATGACTGATTCATTGGTGGATTCAGTCACTGGGGAGTGGATGCAGCAGATTATATAATCAGCCTCACAGCGTGCACTGCCAACACCGTCAACATTCCATCTGCTCATGCAGCTATTCCTACATCCCCACCAACTTCACACGGGCCTTCCGAGTCACTAGTAGATGCCATCCCCAAGGCTGCTATTGCCCCCTCAGCAGGTGAACAAGCTTTGAGCCCTGGCCAGCTACCAGTACCTCTGCAGCAAGAGTCACCAAATGCTGATCCTCTGAGTCCCTTGCAGCCACCGCGGCCATCTCATCGTCTCCTGGTTGCAACCACTTTCATGGATGCAATCTTTTCTGGAGGGATGAGCAACTTGTCTGATCCCAAGCATGAAGAGGAATCAGCAAGGTCAAGCACCGCTATGAAAAAGCCATCAGCACGGAAAGGAAAACAACATGCCACAGGACAAGGTGAGGCAGAGGGAGGTCCTTCGAAGCACAAGACCACATGAAAGAAGGGAAAGAATGCATAGATACCAGGTAAGTGCAATCACGACTGTAACCCTTTCTTCCCTTGATGCTTGGTTCAGGTTTCTTCGATATTGTAATGACCTAGACTTGAGTTGTGACACTCGAGGGCAAGACAACAACCGGTCAACCAGTGTTCGAAGCTTTAAAGCTAGTCATCAAGCTTAAAGCGAGTAGAGAGAGATAAGAGAGTAGAGCGGTATCCTTAATTCACTCCCAAGTCCTAAGACGAGAGAAAACAAGTGGATAAGACTAAGGGATATGGTATGATACATGGGTTTAAATACTGGAATGAGAAGTGCACAGACCAGGCTATGAACTACCTAGTAAAGACGAGCGATGCTGCATATGCAGCCATGTGCAGTCAATGCTGTGAGGATGGATACGGTAAGGTAGAAGTGGAGTCATATGTAGTCCAATGAGAAGAAAGAAAGAGATCATATGATAAATAAACCAATAGGATGAAGAAGAAATGAAGAAATTGTAACAGATATTGCACACCATTTGCTCTCATTTGTCAACTTTGCCATCATCCTTGGTCACTCGCATCACTTGCACTGCCTTTCAAGCCTCAAGTTCATGCTATCAGTATCACATGCTGCTTGCCCCCACTGGCATTCGTTGACTTCATGTGTACATTGTTCTTGGTTGCCCACACTGTCTTTCAAGCTTCAAGTTCACACTATTAATATCGTGCACCATTTGCCCCTCTCTGTTGACTTCCAAGTCGTCACTTGCACATCTCAAGTTCACGCTATCGATTCGGACCAGTACCTACTGTTGTCTCATTAATATTCTGTCATACATTGTTGTACATTATGTTATCGTCTGCCATTCTGTAACTCAGGGAATGTATTGTGTTATCGAAGCCACAATACATATTGTTCAATGTCTACAGTTCTCATAAAGGTTGTTCATATAATGGGGTGTCCAGAGACATCAAAATCACAGCCAATGACAAGGTGTCTGCATTCTCATCAGAAAATGCATTCTTTGACATAGCAGAATAATGATGGCTGAAATCTGACATACTGCGCTGGGAAAGTGCACAGGATACTAGAAAATATTACAATATATTGTCATCTCAGTGTTCTGCAATTTTTGTGATGCTAGATGATGATTACAAATGTATAGAAATATTCTATTCCTGAACCCCAGTGAAAACTGGTTATGGGCTGGGCTGACCAGAGATCATCTGGTATCAACTGCCTCATGAGATCTCAATTTTTTTAGCTTATGTAAGACATAGTGTGTTGATGTGATGTAGATAACACACCCATGTCCCATTGCTATTTCACTCCACTTGATGTAATCATGCAATGTGCAAAACATCACATTGTGTGATATGTGATATTACATCAATGCAACACCTGTTTATGTGCAATCATGGTAGGACTCATCAGCAAAACCAGGAGCAGCTGTCCAATACTGTCAAGCACTATGAGCACTATGAGTATTATGTGCTAGTATACCTCTGAGTCACCACTAAGCTCAATTCCGGGTTTTGCTGATGGAGGTCTTTCCCTTGCACCAATACCACACCCCTCAGTCCTTAAAACAATGAGCCAGGTGATGCTTTGGGTAAATTCCCATCACCACCCAGCCCCTCTCCACCACTGGATTTTCCTGGTCCCCCTCCCAACCTATCTTCTAGTCCACCCCCTGCTCACAACCATTGAATCATTTATAACTGCAGGCTCCCACTGCCTATTGATATCAACAAGTTGGCTCACAGCACAAATGTCAAAAAACTTAGAAAAACCATGGTGTTCATCAATGTCCTATGTAATGTATTCTTTGATGATCCTATCACGAACATCTCTGCTGCCATGCTTACCTGCCTATGCAACCTGCCCACCGCTCCTCTCAAGATCAACAGTCCGAGTATCTGACATAGTATTGTGACATATCTCGCTCTTGAACATGCCTTGCAGCCTGAGGAAGCATATGGGCAAATCATATGATCCACATAAGCTAAGCCTATCAGCAAAACCAGGAGTAGCTGTCCAGTACTGTCAAGCACTATGAGCACTATGAGCACTATGTGCCAGTGAGTGACTCACTGGCACTGTATACCTCACCACTGGCACTAAGTTGAATTCTGGGTTTTGCTGATTTGAACCTTGTCCTTGACCCTAATTCCAAAGAGTGTCTCAAGTTCAAAGCCATTGAAGATCTTATTGCTGCATATATGGGAATTGAGCTGATTGTGCATGACATGTGTCCAGATTCGTGCCTTGCTTTTACAGGACCCTTTTCAGAACTCCAGAACTGTCCCACTTGCAGTGCATCTCGTTGGAATGAGGCAAAGCTTGAAGCTAGCCACGGTTGCCTCAAAGTTACTGCTAAGACATTTACCACAATTCCTCTGGGTCCACAGCTCCAGGTGTTCTATCGCAACCCTGACAATGCCCGTGCAATGAAGTACTTGTATACACAAACTCAGCAGGTTGTTGAGGAATACCACCACACCCAGAAAATCTCTCTCATTGATGACATTGCTGCCAGATGGGATTACCTTGGAGCTTTTCTCAATGGTGATATCAAGGAAAATGACATTGTCATCATGGCATCAATCAATGGTGCTCAGCTTTATAAGGACAAGGAGTCTGACTGCTGGATTTGTATTTGGGTCGTTCTCAACTTGTCTCCAGAGAAGCATTACTGCAAGATCCATGTCCTACCTGCCAGTGGCGCTTTCATTCCTGGACCAAAGAAGCCGAAGAATATTGATTCCTTCATGGTCATCAGCCTCCATCACCTCTCAGCGCTGTGAAAAGAAGGACTCCAGATCTGGGACTCATTCCACTGTAGGAGCTGAGAGCTCCCTACAGTTAAATATCTGGTATTCCCCACTTTCTAGGAGCCCCAGGAGCATCTTCATTGAGTCCCACCAAGTCCACATCCAATCCAAGTGTGATCTGTGATCATTCTGTGTGTATCCATTCAATCTGTTCTGTTTCTGGATCTTTCATGCTGACCGGATTGAATTGATGACTATTGTAACTTTTCAGATCCACTTTGATGACTTGTTTCTGACCATTCCAGGACGTCAGATGTCTGTATCCATTGTCGGTAATGTCTGTATGGTATCCAGATAGATGGAGAGTGGTCTAGACTATTCTAGATCCAGACAGCTTGCCAGGCTACTGGTACTCAAGGGATGTCAGTACCTTGTCGTATGGACCATATCTACCCTTTTGGACTAGTACTCGTCATTCCTGACGCTTTACAAAGTTATTGAGGGTTGATGAGCTTTTCCCTTCACTGCCTTCACTTCATATTGGATATCACCTATATCACTGGCAGGACAATTCCTAAGTACTATAAGACTTATGTCATTTGTAGGCTTGGAATCTATCTTTCACTTAGTTCTCATCTGTCTTAGCCTCATTTCTGAAGCCTTTGGAGCTTGTTGCTACCAATCTGCTTCTACATTTCATATCTGTTACCTGTTCCATCCCAGATACTCCTATCTGTCTTCCGTTCTGTGCACAGATTACATGGATACCCATCAGACGCCTTCCGGATCTGTTGTCACTCTGATCTGTCAGGTCATAGCTACACCTCCTCATCTATACATCCTTCCTTAGACCCCTGGGATGAGTCTTACACTTGCACCCACCTTTCTCTGATTATCCTTGGTCTTATCTAGGGTACTCTACTATACATACCATTACCTTTCTTACACCACAATGAGGTCTTCTGTTTGGACCTGTACCTTCTGTTTACCACAGGTGATGGCCCTGGACTCACACAATAGGATGGCCTTGTCAGCCACTGTGGCAAAAATGGCTGTCACCTTTACTGTGGTGTTACAAGCCGGCACAAAGATTCCCATTCCCACTACTATCCAGCACTTCTATGTTTGCATGACACTTACCACAACAGTAACCATCCCAATATATCCTCATTCCATACTCCCCCTTCTGGTAACCAAGAATACACCAGGAATCTGTTTCACCTTAGTATGTTGTCTCCAAATCTGACTCAGTATGACATGCATCACACAGAAACAGGCATCTCCAAAGCCCCACTTATTCTTGGCCTTGACCATATATGCTTACTCTAAGTCAGCATCCCCTTGTGTATGATGACAGATCTCATGCACCTTGCATCCAACATCACGTTCTTCTTCTTGAGCTCTGGTGCGGAGACATCACCTACATGTCCACGGATGACAAGGCAACATGGAATTGGGCTGTGCTACAAGATGAGCACATTTGGAGAGCTCATGGCTGGGATGCCAGTGTTGAAGATGCTGGTGCTTTCCTCCCCCAGTCATTTGATATGAGACCTCGCAACATTGCCGAAAAATTACATACAGATTACAAGACTCACAAATTCATCATGTACATGTTTGGCCTTACTTCCGGTCTCCTATACAATGTCCTTCCTGATGTCTATTGGTGCAATCTGTGCAAGCTCATCTGAGGTTTCCAGATTCTGTCACAGCATCAAATTACACAGGATGAGGTACTGGAGGCCTGTGTTTTGCTAGCCTCTTGGGAACAGGAATTCAAGGAGATCTATTACCAGAGGTGCAAGGACTGCCTGCATTTCATTCTTCTGTGTGTTGTAAGAAAGATAGTCAGTGTGGGATGCAAGTATAACTTGTCCCAGGGGTTCTGAGAGGATAGAAGAGAAAGGGTTTGCTCCAAACCTTTCTCAAGCACGTGCAAGAGAATCTGGAGTGTGGGAAACACGGAACGGACATCCAGACACAGACACGGATAACATGAACACAGATCTGGAAACGGACACGGAAATGGATGGAGAAGATGAAGAAGAAGAAGGGGGGAAACAACTTGGAGATGATCCTGCACATGGGCAGGTGACCTTCAGACTGCAAGAAGATGATCTATTCCTAGCTAGACATGCTCTTAAGTAGGATGTAGCTATTGGAAATGCTACATGAAAACTTCCAGGGACCCTGTCATCCCTGTCAGATATGAAGGAAAATAAAGAGGGCTGCCTCTATGGTACGGCAGTGACAGCGGCACAGGCCTAGAGCCCCAGCACACGATGTCTGAAGTGATATGAACAGCAGCAGCAAGTCTGGATGACCCAGACGTGGATTAACAGAACGGAAAAGGAACAGACAGACACGGATTGAACAGATTGGACCCGGATTGACACAGATTGATGTGGGATGATGACCCGGAAACCTGTGAAAGACAGGGTTTCAACTGTAGAGAGTTACGAACTCCTACAGCATGCACCAAATTCTCCATCTACAGTGGCTCAAATAAGTGTCCCAATGTTTGCATGTTTTTCACTAAACATGATGGTACCTGATAACCA
>QFES01000791.1:4676-24388 GCA_003316375.1 Tylopilus plumbeoviolaceoides
CTTAGGTTCTGAGAAAATGTACAACGAGAAGATGCTACATAAATTACATAAACAAGGGGATACACAAGGCAAATTTAAAGTATGTACCTTGTCCACGTCCCACTGTGATGAGAGGACACGTGCCAGGTTCAATGGGAGCTGTGAACACAATGGCGGGGAACCAGAACTCAAGTACTCAGGGCTCAAAGCTTGACATTTACGCTCATCAGTCTTCCTCTCCTCCTTTCGCCGCACCAACTCCGAAACAACTGCCAGCAGCCATGGCACGATTTCTAGAGGCCGTCACCCAACGTAGTAGGAGTCACACAGCACCAACGGTACTGAAGGGGCACAAGGGTGCCATATCGTTTGTCGCATTTGTTTCAGATGACCAAATTGTCAGCTCGTCCAACGAGGACAGGACCATTCGACGGTGGAGTTTACCAAAAGGCCCCAATCAAGTATTCATGCAAGGGGTACCATGTGCTGTCGCAGCATCACCAAACAGACGCTGGGTGGCCATAGGAGGGAGAGACCATAGGGTGAAGCTGTACGACCTCGGAGCGCTCGGGGACCACATCATTTCGGATGGGAAACACGCGGATACGATCAAGTCATTCTCGTTTTCTCCAGATTCAAGCCAGCTGGCGAGCGGTGCACAAGACGGGACGATTCTCGTATGGTCCACGACAACGCTCGAGCAAGTCGCAGGTCCATTAAAGGGGCACAAAGACGCTGTCTGGTCGATCTGTTACTCCCCTGACGCAAAGAGAATGGCAAGCTGCGACCGTGAAACTATCCAGATCTGGGATGCCGCTAGTACTACATGGGTTGGGTTAACCATCAGTGATCCAGCGTGGTCGCTGGCATGGTTTCCCGACGGCAGCAGTCTCTTTGCTGGGTGCATTGACGGCACAGTCAGACGTTACGATCCCGATACTGGCACGTTCCTCACCTCATACGCTGGACATTCCGACGTTGTCTTCTCGATAAAACTGTCCCACAATGACAAATTCTTTGCAACGGCCTCATGGGACAAGACTGTCCGTCTTTGGGAAGCAGCTACCTTCCAACAGTGTGGACCAGCGCTTCAACATGATGACCAGGTGCATTCTATCTCAATCTCGGCTGATGACGGCCTTCTTGTCAGTGGGGCACGAGATTCGAACATCCGTGTATGGAACCTAAGGGCCATAGCGCCTGACCTTTTCAGAGTCTTTCCCTTCCCCCCTAATCGAGGCCCTGTATGTTCACCTGCGTCTAGCGTACGCCAAACTCTTTGTCTGATGAGTTCGGTTCCAGGTTCCGACTATGCACGTTCACAGCCCATTTTGGTCTAAAGCTGCCCCGGAATCCGGTGTCAACGGACACCCACAGATACATGGCACGGTAAGCTTTCCTTCACCATGGAATATGTAACTTAAATTTATCGTCATCTTTTAACAGACACGAATGGCCGGCGGAGGTTCTGAAGAGAGCTTCGGAAATACTTCTTTGAAGAGCGGAAGTAAGGTTTCTCTCAACATTGGGGACGTAATCAACATAACTCGTGCGGCAAGTGTCACGGTGCGTTGAGCTTGCGGCAATGCGCCAACTTTTTATCTTTGTTTATATTCTTTGCAGAGTGGTTATCCCCAGACACCAAGTGTAGGCTCGCATCTTTTCCCGAAATTGACCAGTGCTCACGGTTTATCCCAGCCTACAACCCAAGAAAGCAGCAGTCCACGAGAATCACTAAGATCGGCTTCCTCCTCCTTTCTTGCAGTGGTAAGTTACAATTCAAGATAGACGTGGATGGATGAACAATGTTTTAGCCTGCACACAGTCCAATCGAAAAACTGAAGAGGCGAGTTAGCGAAAGTGAAAATAGGAATTTCATCAATGAAATGTAAGATACCGCGCCTCCGGATTATATTGCTCGTTAAATTTGCATGGCAGTCGAACCAACCCTACTCACGACCTGACTGGTATCATCGTGCTAGAAGGGAGAAATCCAGTCTCTGGTGGTAGCCACGGCGATGTCTACAGAGGCACCCTCAATTTGAACGGGAGGAGCATGCAGGTCAAGTCGTCGTTTTCAGTTCCTGGTGCTATGAACTCAAATCACTGTAGGTCGCTATCAAAGTTATAAAAAAGTATATGGCACAGGGCGACGATGAATCGAAGAAGAGGGTGTGTAATACAGACCAACCCCCCTGCCTCCATAATTTACTTTTTTACAGCGTCTCGACCGGGAGATCAAACTCTGGGTAAAACTTAACCACAGGAATGTAATACCACTGCTTGGGACAACTAAGGATTATGGTGATTTTCCAGCCATGGTTTGCCCGTGGGTCGAAAACGGCACTTTAGCTGACTACCTCGACCGTCGCCACACTAGCCTGACTACACAGCTGAGGCTGTGTTTGGTAGGTACCTTCAGTATCTTTGTGAGCTTCGCTGAATACGCGCTCCAGATCAACGATGTTGCCTTGGGAATACAGTACCGTAAGTAACATCCCTGCTTGGAACCTTTTTACTTCCTATTCGTCATAGTGCATTCGCAGGCCATTGTACACGGCGACATCTCTGGCGTATGTAGGACTCTAGCTTATCTGTTACCTTCCACTCACGTCCACGCTGCAGTCAAACGTCCTCGTATATGGTAGTGGAAGGGCCTGCATATCAGATTTCGGCTTATCGTTCTTCGAGAACAAGATAGCAGCATCCTCGGCTGCGTTGACGTACCAAGTCAAGGGAACGATTCGCTGGACGGCTCCCGAGTTGCTGGATTTTAAGAGCGACGAGCAGAATGTTTCCAAGATCTTTCCGACAATGGAAAGCGACATCTACTCATTTGGCGGCATCATGTTCCATGTACGTGCTTACCGTACCTCGCCTAATTCGAGCTGTGTGACGACGATGATGCTAATGAGTCATCGCCGCTGTTCTTTGACAGGTTTTGAGTGGTCAACTACCTTATCATCATCTTCATCGCGATGAAATGGTGATCATCGCCGTATCCCAAGGGAAACGACCGAGTCGTCCCCTCAACGTTATCTCGGACGACCAGTGGGCTTTCATGATCAGGTGCTGGTCTTTCGACCCCCTGAAACGTCCCCTCGCCTCGGATGTGGTGGCATTTGTCCACGAACAACTGCTCGATGCCGTGGCCGCCACATCGCGCGAGTTACCTCGGTAGGCCAACGAGAGCCATGAGGAGCGTTCGTGGTGGAACCATGGAGGGTCGGTCGATCATTGTAGAGTCGTGTTGTATCGCTTTCTGGCTGCCCAACTGCGTCGTTGTAGCTCCCTTAGTTTGGAAACTTGATCACTGGGTTCACTCTCGCAAGCAACTGGAGCAGCAACTGCAGTGCGTTAAACGTTCCGCTGAGCCCAGCCTGAGATAATACAAAACTGTCTGAGATGGCTCAGAAACCACTGTACAGAACTGTACACAATTTGGCTCATTCAGGATACAAGTGTCAGAACAAGTCGGGCGAACCCATCATTTATATCTCCCCATCTCCCTTCTCCTTGTACACCCCACGGATCTGCGAGATGATCTTATCAAGCCCTCCTAGTCATTTGTCGAGTTCACCGTTGAGGTCGGTGGCCGTGACAGGCGCGCCGCCATCTGGATCCGCAGCGGGTTTGGCGTAAAAGTCTACACGCTCCGAATGACGATGTTGTGGTGCTTCGTCAAACTAGCATCGTATCCCTTGGTGAACGCCGTAGAGCTCAAGCAATACGTTTTTCTCGGGCTGTTCGTCGAGTATGAGGAGCTCGAGCGTTCGGTTGGATGGACAAGATAGCGGGTGCGAAGCTTCTGTGAAAGAGGTTTTAGGCAGCACAACGTGAAGAACCTGATCCATGGAGTGGGCCGGGAGGTCGACCATAGTAGCACATCGTCCGAGTCACGGTAAAAGATCGACCTCGACCGCTCCAACTATGACTAAGCCACACCCAGGCCGCTGCCGAAAATAAGGCCCAATCATCATGTCACTACTTGTCAAGTTTTCAAACCCCAGGCTAAACTACCTCCGACGTTGGGATGAGAATTCTGATGAATCACAGTGCGCTGCCTGGGCCTTTCTTCATTTCGCGCCGGAACTCGCAATGAAGCTTGGCCCCCTTCTCCTTCCGGAAGTCGAATTTCTTAATACATGTGTGTTGTTTGACCATGCCTCGGTAAACACGAACTTGAAGTTCTGCTGGGACACTTGGTAAGTTGGTTGCAATGGACATCGAAATTTGGTTGAATAACTTGAAGTGATGTTGATTTTAGCAGCACGGTGAGACCTTGCCGTGTGTCTGGCCAAATTGCTCATTGAAACATCGAGTTTGCTCGCTCAGGCGATAGAGAGGGCCCTAGAAGTTTTGCGGGGCCACATCGCCGATGCACACGTTGTCCTAGGCTGGAATGTGCTCGTACTGTCGAACGACGAGGGTCGGAAAAATTCTGTTCGATTATCCGGATCACTGTGCCAGCATGCAATGTTAATTTTCAATGCAGCTTCTAAGATCTAGGTGATTCCGTTCCAAACCCAGATTCAACTTTTCAAGAAGGTGCCTTTCCTAGAAAAGCGACGGAACCATTTGCGCGGCGCTTGATCGATATGTATCATCGAGCCGAATGGGAATGGTTCTGCTTAGGTGGCGACTCGAACTGCTGATGAGATTATCCCAGTTTTATGACATCTAAAACTTCTCTTTGCTCTGTCTCGTGGGATCGTTCTGGACTTCGCGTATATAGTGAGCAGCAAATCTTCAAACTTCCCTCAACTGGTATCACTGCTGCAAGTAAACCAGGCTCTGCGTGCCGCGTTCATTCCCCAAATTCATTCCGAATCATTCGTACTTCCCTGGATCATGCCATCAGAGTTTGACATTATCTTTGCCGGAGGTGAGCCTATCCGTCCCACTCATTTGTGGGACCATTGCTCATGCGCTAACACTAGGTGGAACAACGGCGTGTGTCGTCGCTGGAAGACTAGCTGCCGCCGACCCCTCCCTTCAGATCCTTATCGTCGAAAGTGGTCAGCACGCTCGGGATGATCTCCGCCATGTTCAACCCTGCAGATACCTCGAGCACATTGCGCCGGAGAGCACTACCGTCTCCTTCAATACTGCAAGGCCGAGTCCACACCTCAATGGGCGCTCTATTGTTGTACCGAGTGGCCGAGGCATTGGCGGTGGCTCCACCGTCAATTGTGAGTTGCTCACTTTCAGCTTCATCTCTCCATCATTCATAATATTCGTGGGAGTTCAGTCATGTTATATGTACGAGGTGCAGCATCGGACTATGACGATTGGAGTGCCTTCGGCAACGAAGGATGGAGCTTTGATGAACTTCTTCCTTTTATTAGAAAGGTAAACACAAGGACCTCTCATTGATGTGAATTGACTTGATATGTAGTTCGAAACCTACACCCCAATCCCGGACAGGCCGACTCATGGTTACTCAGGACCGGTCCAAATATCCGTTGGTGGTGCTGACTTTGGGATTGGGAAGCAGTTATTGGATGTCGCCAAGGAATACGATCCGGTCCATCCTCAGCTCAGCGATAACAATGATTTCAGGTCTGGAGATGCGTATAGCGTGAGTATGTCACGTCGCTGGCAATTGCTCGTACCTGATAGATTACGCTCTCAAGCCAGCTTACAAGTAAGGATTAATGGAAATACATCAGACCGCTGATACCTACACCCTCACAGATATATAGACCCTGTTACCGGAAAGCGTTGCGATGCTGCTTCCAGATACTTGTATCCGCAGTCGGAAAATGCAAATTTAACGATTATGGTGGGGAAGCGTGTCAAACGTGTCATTATCGAGTACGTTAGATATGGACATATCATGAAATTGGATTCATACCTTTAACAGGAACGGGCGGGCGGTTGGTATCGAGTATACGACAGATGCCAAATCACCCGAAGGAATCAGTAGCGAACTTGTTACGGTGAAGGCCAGGAAGCTTGTCATTGTTTCTGCGGGAGCATTTGGCTCGCCATCAATCTTGGAAAGGTCTGGAATTGGTGGCCGTTCCGTCCTCGAGAAGAACAATATTCGCGTGGTAGTTGATTTGCCCGGTGTTGGCGAAAATTATCAAGGTACACTCAGCACGATGCAGAGCCCTCATTCCAAGAAAAATTTCATGAGCTTTGTTTTTTAGACCATTTAGGCCTTTTTTCGGCGTTCTACACAACAGACGAAACTGAAAGCATGGATGACGTTTGGACTGACTCCAAAGCAATCGCCGGTAAGAATGGACAATTCGCCTTCGCTATATCTGTAACGACAACATGGTTATTAGAGCGACTCCCAGAATGGCAGAACCATGGGACAGGGAAAATTGCTCACACGTATGCCTCAATGTTTCCATTACTCGTGCATTACTGAGTGTTTGCACGACAGTGGACTTGAAGCGATTATGAAAGTGCGCCCGACAGCAGGACAATTGGTGTCCACTGGGCCCGCTTTGCAGGCGAGGTGGGAGTCGTTTTTCCAGCACCATCCCGACAAACCTGTTGGCATCCTCGCACCGTTTTCTGGGTAGGGCACTGATGCATTCTTGCTACGTGAACCAATCAGGTTGACAGTCTTTCGCTAGTCTTCCATTGGACCCGAGTCACTCAGTGTTAGTTGGCCGAAAGCTCTTCTCAGTGGCCTTCTATATTGTAAGGGAGCATGGCAACTCTGCCTCACTTCTAAATCTGATATTTAGCATTCAAGTTGTACCCAGAGTCTATCGGCAAAGTGCACATTACGTCCGGAGATGATGCAAACTCACCTCTGGACTTTGACCCAGACTATCTCTCCAAGTACGCCTTGCCCTTTCTTCGGCGACATTCACTGTGCTCAGGAGTATGTGACCAGACCCAGCAACATTGCGGAGCTCAATCTACTGTACAAGATAACACGCGAATATGTAAGGCGTATGCCTGGGTATCGGGGAGATATGCTTGCCTTCCATCCACCATTTTCCCCTGGTAGCGCCGCCGCTTGTACGCAAGCAGCTGACCCTGTGCCAATGGATGCACCCGATATTGTTTACTCTGATGAGGACAACGAGGCCATCGAGAAGTTCGCTCGCGATACGGGTACGCCGTTCGATCATCACCCTTGTTCTTGTCACTGAGTCCTTCTATGCGTGCTGGTGACAGTGTTCACGACATATCACTCGGTCAGCTCACGAGTTGGTTCTTTTTTTGAAACATCGTTCATGGACTGTTCGTTTAGCTTGGTACTTGTGCTATGAAACCCCGTGACCAATGCGGGGTGGTTGATGCGCGCCTCAACGTGTATGGCGTTGAGGGACTTAAGGTTGCAGGTACGTGATATGAAACCGTTTTGAGTTCCCACAGGGACTCTCCATTTTGAATATGATTCGAACTGGCTCACTAGACTTGTCTATCTGCCCTTCCAACGTTGGGAACGTACGTTAGCTCACTCGCGAAACACGCGATGGTAAACTTCGAGATCGCTGACTATTCTCTTCCGGTTAGAATACGTATTCCACTGCGTTATTGGTCGGGGAGAAGGCGGCATCGATTATAGCGGGAGATCTGGGAGTGGAATTGACTGCGGAGGGTATATAATGTACCAGACATAAACCTCACAAAGTTTAGGTGTTGAATGACGGGATGGGATGTGGGCGATTGAGCATGCCTCAGGCCACGATAGTGAATCAGTTTGTGTAGTTCAACTTCGCCGGAGGCTATGTTACATAAGCTATCTTCGCACGCCGCTTCAACTTTCCCCCTAGCCTCATAATTCCTTCCAGTGTAGCAGTGACAACTTGAAGGTTCAAAGGTCGGTACCACGGTGTAGCTGATGCTCCACTGTTTCCGTGTCTACACCTTTTCTGCCAACGAGATGGAACGATGAATCGCATCGAAAGCGACCGCCGCGGGGATAGCACTTGTTTCATGACCAACTCAGGTTCTTATCACTTGTCACTGGCATGTGCCGCTTTCTATTCCAGATATAAATCCACTTCTTTTGTGCCATTGCACGAGCTCTGGTTCGAAACATCCTCGTCCGCCGATTCTCGGGAGCGGAGGCGTTGTGCATATACTCCGCCCCGTACTAAGACCCGACACCCTATTGACATCGTCCCTTATTTGCGAGTGCCCAGTACCATGTCCGCAACGTTCGACATCATTTTTTCAGGAGGTGAGTTTGTTCAGCTTGCCTATGTCGGTGTAGCTTACCGAACACCTTAGGGGGAACGACGACGTGTGTCACCGCAGGAAGCCTGGCTGCCGCTGATCCGTCTCTGAAGATCCTCATCGTCGAAAGTGGCTAGCACACTCGTGATCTCCCTCAACACGTCCAACCCTGCAGATACCTGGAGCACCTAGCACCAAACAGCACTACCGTCTCTTTCCATGTCGCCAAACCGAGTCCACACCTCAATGGTCGTTCTGTTGTTGTTCCGTGCGGCCATAGCATTGGTGGCGGCTCCACCGTCAACGTGAGTTGCGATCTCCATTCTCGTTTTGTGTCCTTTCCACATAATTCACGACGTTCCTGTATCCTCTTACTAGTCATGGCGTACGTGCGAGGTGCAGCGTCGGACTACGACGACTGGAACGTCCTTTACAACGAAGGATGGAGCTTCGATGAACTCCTTCCTTTCATTAGAAAGGTAGGTTCATGAAGTTGCCATAAAGCCGCGAGTTGTCACGTAAAAACCATGTAGCTCGAAACGTTTGCGCCCATATCAGATCGACCGACCCACGGTTATTCAGGACCAATCCATATATCTGCTGGTGGCGCAGACCTTGGAATCGGAAAGCAGTTCTTGGACGTGGCTAGAGAATACGATCTTACCTGCCCGCAAGTGGACGATAATAACGACTTCAGGTCTCCAAATGCATATAGCGTGGGTACTATCATTTCGGTGGCAGACAGTTGACTTACTGACCAAACTTTCTGCCTCTAGCCGATTTACAAGTAAGCCTTAGAGAATCAAATTGACCGTAGTTTACTAACCTCCTGCTCTGGAAAGATACATCAATCCTATGACTGGAAAGCGTTCAGATGCTGCTTCTCAATATCTATATCCGCACTTAGAAAATCTCAATTTAACTATCATGACTGGGAATCGTGTTGAACGCGTCATTATCGAGTACGTTATATATGGATCTACCAAGGGACATATACTCATGGCAATAATAGGAACGGACGAGCAGTCGGTATCGAGTATACGACAGATGCCAAGTCCTCCGAAGGGATCAGTGGCGAGCTCGTTACGGCGAAGCCCCGGAAGATGGTTGTTATTTCTGCTGGAGCGTTTGGCTCGCCAGCCATTCTCGAAAGATCTGAGATTGGTAGCAGGTCCGTCCTCGAGAAGAACAATGTTCGTGTGCTGGTCGATTTGCCAGACGTCGGCGAAAATTATATGGGTACGTTGCATGCACCGGAGAGTTCCCGTTTCAAGAAAAGGATACGAGTCATTTTATAGATCGTTCAGGCATGTGCTTCCCATTCTACGCAGCGGACGGGGTTAAAACCATGGATGACGTTTGGAGTAACCCGAAAGCAATCGCCGGTGAGCAGTTTGTTTGACTCCCTCACATAAAGTCATGGTCGACGTGGCTACTAGAGCGCCTTCAAGAGTGGGAGAGTCATGGAACCGGGAAATTGCTCACAAGTCAGTCCTTACGTTTCAGTCGACTCTTTGGTCTGCTAAATATTTCACCGCAGTGGAATAGAATCCATCATGAAAGTGCGTCCGGCAGTCGCACAGCTGGAGTCTTCTGGGCCCGCATTTCAATCAAGATGGGAGTCCTTTTTTGAGCGCAGACCCGACAAACCTGTAGGCATACTTGGAACATCTTCCGGGTAAGTCTTTTCGCATTCTTGACTGCGGAGTCACTGGGATCGATTGTGTTTCACCGGCTTATCGAGCAGAATACATACTCCACGGCGTTATTGATCGGAGAGAAGGCAGCAGCTCTTCTTGCGGAGGAACTGGGTGTGACTCTCAAGTGATGATCGTCACTGTATTCGGCACGAGCTAGCCAATGTAAGCTATACGACTGAATGTACTGATTATTTATTTTGGACACCATGGGGCTAAAACCGTGGATACAATATCGGTCGCGGTGACTTGTTCCCGAGTTTCAGATCTCAGAACTATTTTATGATACAGGTACCATTTCCAGGTCATCGTGATACACAAGCGTTATATTTATACACACATTCGCATTTCGTCTGTTCGTCGTTAACTTCCTGCCCGTTAACTTCAGATATCACACAATTCCCAGGCCTCCAAGAGACAACACATGTGCGTCTGCAATGCCGCCAGCGTCATGTTCATGTCCGTATACAGGCCGGTGTAGTTGAGCACATATAATGCTTCTTGCACCCAATTTTGGCAGTTCCAAGTCCGACCATGGAGCACTTCCACGAGCGCGATGCGGTTCATTAACTGGCTCAATCGACCCGGCGAAACGAATCCGACGACGGGACTGCCCCGCCAGTCGTCCCGGTCGCCCATGTAGAGAGGGACGCCGAAGCGGTCTTGCGTTGTGAACGTGTTCAGGTCGCTCACGATCTCGTGCGTGTTTCCACGTTCGGGGGACGTGCGGATGACGACGGTCCGGTGGAGTGGATAGGGGCAGCCTCACCCCACCTCGCCGCGCCAGAACTGGACGACCTCGATGGGATAGCAACCGGTGGGGACGTGCACGGGCTTGAGTGGTGTTGGGAATGGATGTTTCATGGTGGGAAAGGTGGGTACTGTCGATGGTAAGCTATAAGACGAGCGATCGAGAACGTGCAACAGCGACTCAGTGACTCCAGACATCGTCCTTGAGGGTTGTCAACGTTGGGAGAGATCACGTTCGACTGTGATTCACCACCAACTGACGCGCGCCGTTTATATATCGCAAGGGTCTCCACTCTCTTTGTCCGGTGTGTGCGGGGATGGGCATCACGATAAGTCACCTTGAAAGGCCTCCTTCACTTTCAATTCACTATGGATACTAGTCCATGATTGGGTGTCGCGTACCCTCCGAAAACCCATACCCTGGGCCCCTTCCCGAGGGGGTATGGGTTATGAGAGTCGACTGTATATAAAGTTGTTTTCAGTTCACGGCGGTGCTTTGGGCCTTCAAGAACGCCTGGTCGCGGCGCGAATTCAGACAAATATTCCGCTAGAGCTCTCCCCTGGATAGACGTTGGCGGTTTAACAGGTGCAGAAACGCCGCAGCGTGGTCACGGGACGTATGATTGATTTGTTTGGACCCTCGAATCATCGGCGACTGATTACATCGTCACTAGCAGGGCGCCTTTGACTTTGGGGCACAGGCTTCTCCCAGGCACGCACGGCGAGCGAATCAATGACCAGTGCGGCAATCCAAGTCTATCCGTGCCTCCCTTCTCGCACCCTCTTAGGATTGCTGATTAATTTGTTATGAAACAGGTCATGTCAAAGCAGGCGGGTAACGCGGTCATGGGTGGCGAGGGGTGACAGGTTGACCAATCGACCAAACTTCCAACTCCGCATCGGCAAAGCGGCAGATCCGACGAAAAAGTTCAAATTGTACACTAGGGTTAGGGTTAATAGTAGACAAATGTAGCCTTTCATGTGTAGACGGTGTACACTACCCCTTTCGTGTCGACTCTGACTCCAACCGGTCCACCCCTTGCCAGCGGAGAAGTTTGTTGTTATCTATGAAACAGGTCATGTCAAGCGGGTAGATGCGGCAAAGGGCGACCAATCGACCTAAATTCGAACTCCGCATCGGCAAAGCGGCAGATCGACAAAAAAGTTCAAATTGTATACTAGGGTTAGGGTTAACTGTAGACAAACGTAGCCTTTCGTGTGTAGACGGTACACTACCCCTTTCGTGTCGACTTCGACTCCGACTGGTCCACCCGCTAGTAGCCTCCGGCTCGCCAGCCCCTTGCCATGACGAATCTCAGACTTTGCCCCTGTTTCATAACAAACTTTTCCGTTACCCTACCCGAGGACAATTCTGGAATATTCCCTAAGAACGTCGGTAGGTCGATGATGAGATCACCCCTGAGGCTGCTGATGAAGCTTGCTTTGTCATATCTCTATACCGTTTCTGAACAGAAACGACGTATAAAAGAGGGGCCACGCCAACCGGAATCTACAGAGCAATTTCTACTCCTATTATCCACCTACCTATACTGTTAACCCGTACCAAGCACCGTCCATGTCTCCCAAAACCCAAATCTTCTTCACCGGAGCGACTGGTATGTCTCGAGTCGTTGCAGGTCTTTGCCCCTATTTACATGAAGGGTGTTTGCCCTAGGTTATCTCGGCGGCTCCGTGCTCAATCGCCTTCTCAAGCACGCTACCTTTGCGACTTCCGAGATCACTGTGCTCGTCCGCAAAGCGGAGAAGGCTGCCATCTTCGAGTCACTTGGTGTCAAGACACTCCTGGGATCCTACAGTGACCTTGACATTATTGAGAAACAGGCCTCTCTGAGTGACATTGTATTTGAAACGGTGCGTTTACACACCGAATTGGAACACAAAGTCCTAACGGGTTTGTTGTCGTTCGGAAAGGCGGATTCTGACAATGCGCCTGCAAACGAGGCGATCTTGAGGGGTCTGAAGAAGAGGTACGAAGCAACCGGCAAGCCTCCCCATTTCATACATACCGTGAGCGGCTCTTCCTTCGAAGATACTCATTCCATTGACGCTTGACTATTCAGACTGGAAGCGGTGCGTAACCTGGCCGGTGTTTTCTAGGAAGTTGGCTTGATCTCTGTGTTAGCTATCGTTATGGACAACGCGCAAGGAGAGGCTACGACCGCGACAGCCTGGGATGATACGGACTTAGCCAAATTGGACACTATTCCGGATGACAAACTTCACAGAAACGTTGACGTTCCTATTCTCGCTGCCGACAAGGAAGGTGAGTCTTATACTCCTGATTGCCCTTTCACGCTGTGGCTTCTTGACTTACTCATAATCACGAAGGCTACGTGAAAGCATACTTACCCTGCCCTGTGACGATTTTCGGCTTTGCTTCTGGGAGGCTGGTAGATCTGGGTATCCAGAGTAATACGCGTTCCATCCAGATGCCTATGCAAGTCTCCAGCAGCGTTGCAAGGAAGCGCGCCGGTCATGTAGGTCAAGGGTTGAATACATGGGCAGCGGTCCACGTTGACGACAGTACGTTTCGTGTCTGTTTCGTAGAATGAAGTGTTGAAACTCACTCGTGCAATGGTGACTGCCAGCTGCGGATTTCTATATCATTCTCTATGAAGCTATCCTGGCGGGAAAGGCAGCGCATGGTCGCGAGGGGACGTATTTCCTCGAGAATGGTCAATACATATTCAAAGATATCTCCGCCCGGATTGGAGAAGCTCTCCATGAGTTCGGCGTGAGCGAGACTGCGGAGGCGAGCTCGTTCGATGAGAATGACTTCAAGAATTACCCTTACGTATGTGTCCCAAGTCCGAGGGCAGGTAATGTGTTGCTGATTAACCGGCGTTTTCTCAGCTTGGCTTTCTTGCAACCAATTGCAAATGCACTTCGACTCGTGCACGTGCCATGGGCTGGAAACCCAAGTACACTGTTGATGATTTGCACAAGACCATCAGGGGAGAGGTCGAGTGGCACTTGAAAAACGCTTCCCGTGCCTGAAGAAACAGTGGGGCATAATGTACTTGTATCGTTTGTTTGTATATTAATCCGCAATCCGACTGTACCATTTCTTGACCCAAGACTCGGAATTAGTGGAACCGGTTTTATAACAGAAAATGTTTCCTCTTCTGCCATCGTCCGCGGATTGTCATGTAAGATACTGCATGTTTACTAATTGGTCTCAGTCAATCAGAATCAGCGCGGGTTACCCCATCAAGCAACCATATGCGTGAAGTATGAATGAGCGGGATAGGAACGTGTCACAAAAATAGGGCCAAGGTCACGGCATCGCGAGTGAAGCATACGTACTAGCTGTTCGTGGAAACGTCCACATGCCCTCAAGTTTAGCCGATCTTCCACGCAGCGGAGCGTGGAGTCAGTTTTAGCATGAAGACACGACCTAAAAGTTAATCTTGTTCTTTTGCACAGGTAAATCGCCTAGTAAAGATAACAGCTAGCAGAAAAGGAAAATCACTCATCCCTGAGTGTCCTATCCTTCCAGAGTCCAGGCTCTCTGCGAACGGTGAGGAAGTGTACAATATAAAAAGTTTGAAGACGGAGAGTAACTTCTTGATCTGATCAGTAGTTGCTGAGAAAATGTACAACTTCCCTGATCATGCCAGTGATAATGTAAGCGAGAAGATGATACTCTGTGGCGGTGAGGCGCAGAGTAGTTGTCTTCGGCCGAGCGTAGGTAAGCAGGCGGCGCGCGCCTCTTTCTGCGCCGCCACCATGTCGCTCGTCCAGCTCCACTCGGCGTGGCCTGCTCGCTCTACCGCCCGCCCTCCTTTTCGTCGCTTCTCGCCCTCGTCACGCGGCCGCGGCATTGTCCCGTGTCGTCCCGCTGATGAGCCGCCCATCCCAGTGGCCGCAGCTTTGTCCTGCATCGTCCCACTGACGAACCACCATCCCAGTGGCCGCGGCGTTGTCCCGCGTTGTCCCGCATTGCCCCACTGGTAGACTGGGCTACTGCCGACCCATAGCGTCATCTCCCCCTGATCTTCCTCCTAGATTTCTGGGCAGCGCTCGCTGCATGCGTCGTCGGCTCACTCCTAGTTGTATCACCTGGGGACGCAGCTCACGCCTCCAGGCGGGCTGGTGCAGTCGTTTGGGGCCGGGAAGCGCTTCGCGCTTTCGCCCAGTCCTCACGCCACCCTATCTCACTCCAGCCACCTCCCCTCGTGCCTGCGTTCATCCGAGGCGGTGGCCAAAGAATATTACATGACTTACTAACTTACTAACTTGAATTCCGAAGGCTGTGTTTCGTAGGTACCTTCAGTATCTTTGTGAGCTTCGCTGAATGTACGCGCTCCAGATCAACGATGTTGCCTTAATACAATACCGTAGTAAGTAATATTCCAACTCGAAACCTTTTTACTTGGTAACACTACCTATGCGTCGTGGTGCATTCGCAGGCCATCGTAGTACACGGCGATATCTCTGGCGTTTGTAGGATTCTGGCTTATCTTGCCCTCCACTTACATTCACGCTGCAGTCAAACGTGGAAGGGCCTGCATCGCAGATTTCGGCCAATCGTTTTTCACGAACAAGATAGCAGCATGCCAGCATCCTCGGCTGAGTTGACGTACCAAGTCAAGGGAACGATTCGCTGGACGGCTCCCGGGTTTCTGAATTTTAAGAGCGACGGGCAGAATGTTTCCAAGATCTTTCCGACAATGGAAAGCGATGTCTACTCATTTGGCGGCATCGTGTCGGTGTCCATGTACGTGCTTATGTACCCACTTCGCCTAATTCGAGCCCGTGTGACGACGACAATGCTAATGAGTAGATCGCCGCTGTTCTTTGCACACTTTTCGGTTTCGTTCTTTGATAGGTTTGCCGGGACACGGCGACTATCGCCATCTCATCGTGGGGAAGATCATGATAAGGTAATTGATCACGAGTCATCCCCTTAACGTTATCTCGGACGACCAGTGGGCTTTCATGATCAGGTGCTGGTCTTTCGACCCCCTGAAATGTCCTCTCGGCTCGGACATAGTGACATTGTCCACGGACAACCGCTCGATCGTGCCGTGGCTGCGCGAGTTACCTTAGTAGACCAACGAGAGCCGGTCATGAGGAGCACTCATGGTGGAACTATGGATTCTTTGGAGGGGCGGGCGGCCGTTGTAGGACTGCTGTATCGCTTTCTGGCTGCCCAACTGCGTCGTTGTAGCTCGCTTAGTTTGGAAACTTGATCAATGCTCACAAGCAACTCGGGCAGCAATCGCAGTGCGTTAAACGTTCCGCTGAGCCCAGATAATACAAAACTGTCCGAGATAGCTCAGAAACCACTGTACGGAACTGTACACAATTTGGCTCATTCAGGATAAAAGTGTCAGAACAAGCCGGGCGAGTCCGTCATTTATATCTCCCCATATCCCTTCTCCTTGTACACCCCACGGATCTGCGAGATGATCTTATCAAGCCCTCCTAGCCATTTGTCGAGTTCATCGTTGAGGTCGGTAGCCGCGACAGGGACGCCACCATCTGGATCCGCAGCGAGCTTGGCGTAAAAGTCTTTCCGGTATGGACATGCTTTCATCGCAAGCTTGGGTACGGAGCGTTCGTTAGGTACTATTCATATCAAAACGGGGACATAAAGAACGAGAGAACGTACCGAAAACACGCCCCGGATGACGATGTTGTGATGCTTCCTCAAACTAACCTCGTATCCCTTGGTGAACGCCGTGGAGAGCTCAAGGCTGGGGTCTGAGTGGGCGGCATGGAGAGCCTGGTGTGTGAAAGAGAGACCCCGGAGGAGCCACATGAGGCCTTCTGTTGCAATGCGTTTTTTCTCGGGCTGTTCGTTGAGTATGAGGAGCTCGAGCGTGGTGGATTCGGTTGGATGGGCAAGATAGCGGGTGCGAAGTTTCTGTGAAAGTGGTTTTTTTCCGGAAAATGTGGGATGGACGCAAGGGAAGAAACGCACGTTGATGTTTCCGTCGAGGTCGCTCACAACAGGCAAGAATGCCGGGTTCTCAAGGAGTCCTGTGATGGGGCAATTAGGCTCGTTGGTTCGCCGTTCATCCACGCCGATCGATGAAACGTATACATACTGAACAATCGCACGACACCTTCCGATGCCTCAAGGAACGCAAGCGTATCGACCCCTTGATCTGTGATGGGTACATCGGCGAAGGACTGGGGATCCGGTTTAGGTATGCCACACAAGGCAGCAATTGGTTAGCTATGACAGCGCTGGAGCAAGTTAGGTCATAAGGAGACTCGCCTTTATGGTCCGAAGAAAGGGTGCCATCGTCGTCGTGCTACGTGTATCGCTAGAACAACGAGAAAGTTGGATGGCGAGTGGCACCACAGCATGCTTGGGGCTTTTTCCTGATCCAAGTTAGGTAAGAGCCCCTCGGCTAATTTCAACTTCCCTCTCTGTGCACTACTGTGATACTGCCAGTGATACTCCAGTCAGCAATAACTCGGCATAATAAAATCCCCCCTCCTAGCCACTTCCAAAGCCATCTACCAAACATTTTGACCCACGGCCGATTCAACTATGCACGCATACGCTTCACATACAACTCATTTACGACATGGGAATGGCTGCGGGCGTCGGAAACCGTCGAATCCTGTCCAATCATAGGGTTGAAGTTTGAGTGGAACGAGCGTTGCAAGCATTATGGCGATGGCAGCGAAGAGCGATGTACCTGCAGTGTACCGCCCTAATAACTTGTGACCTACAAAACGGAAACAGCTTGAACAGGACTGTTTTCTCTGGCGTGACCCCTTTTGCCACAAACCATGCAATGCTTGAAAGCGCGTACCAGGGGGTGTTTTCGCTGCATAGTCATAAGAAAATAACAGAGATACTGCGGCGCCGAACCTGAAAGAGTGCAAAGATTAGACATAGTTTTCAAAGAAGTCGGGGCATGCCACATGTAATAATCTTCATAATGAGCCGGACTGCTGGAACAAGTTGCCAAACTTAAGCTGCATCGGACGAAGAACGAGAGTAGGATCAGCTCAATATTTTTGGTGAAATATTCGCCTGCGTGACCGCCAATGTTCACCGTAGGGGGTCAGAGCAGCCAAACAAGCGGTCTAAAACCAATGAACAAGTGAGTATGGGACCCCCTAAATACGGAACTTACGCCTTGATTATAGAGAGAAACGGCGGGTCAAAACAGAGTCGAGAACGTTTCTCCGGCAATACCTCAGCGACCAACTGCGATCCTAGGACTACAAATTCTTGATCCAGCACTGGGGATAAATAATCCCTGTGGTACGTTAAGAGTGCTGACTATGATACCGGACGAAGCTCATCATAGACACATGCCATTCTGTGTAGGTTTTCCAATGTTTCTCGGGGTCTACTGGAGTGTATTTCCGAGTAGCGGGACCGGCGTTGGTCCTGGGGGAGGAGATATCGTTTTCATCTATGTCTCTCCTGAACGAGCTACCAGAAAATATTTATAACAACGATCAACACTGACTCGGATACGAGCCCAGCCAGTTGGACAGACAACGGGAGTATGGTTGTTGGCCGCGAAGGCTGAGCTGAGGTGCGGGGTTGACGAACCCACTTTGCACCCTGTCAAATTCTATGTAGCCACAATCCTGGGGAGTGGGCTTCAAAAAAGGGGCACATTGATGCACTACCGTGACGTGGCGTACTTTGTCCATAGTCGACATGAGCATGCAAAAAGGATGAAGCAACACCCATGCCAGTGCTTCGCCGCCACCGAGAGGTGTTTAATGGGTGCTCTGTTATGATGCGGATTCTCTAGGTTGCGGATTGACTTTGCCAATAAGTCTGAGTAGGTGCAGATTCGGCGGCTGGTTGCAGTGCCAGTATGCACTGGCGGTGAGTGGCATGAGAGGTAGTACTAACGGCTGTAAGCCTCAATACTGTAATACTAAACCTGCCCCAATTCCATTACTGTTTCTTGTCAAAGTTGGACATGGTACACGTCGACGACGATCTGTTCTCCACGCATAAGGGATCCGATATTCCAAAACAATCTAGGACTCAAGTCACCCATACTTACCTACGATTTATTATTTCTTCCGTCCGCTTGATCTCCGCCGCAGCTAGTTCAAAGCTCTGAGGATTAGTAATCACATAGCCACATGGCGGTTCGAAGGGGCACGCTTTGAGACAACACTCAGCTCTCCACTCGAAACCAGATCCACCATACCGAAGTAGTCCCCACCAGGCAGGCTTCCCCGCCATCAGATTGGATTGCATGTCAAACACATAACGTGATAACGCAGATCTTGCGAAGCTTCAATCCTCACCAACCGCGGACGTGTTCTAACGCGGCGTTCTCGTCGTGCCTGCAGGGAATAACGGTCGGTGTTCGTAACGTATACTAAATTTACTTAAATGCACACTGAAAATGGGTGAGCAACTCCGCAGTCAAACACCTTATCACCACTGGTGGCAACGAATTTGTACACATTCACCTTGTATTGTCTGAATGTAGTACTGATCACATCCATCCAGCCAACGCCACTTCTATCACCTCACAAATTAGACGTTTCACATTTGAGATCCGAATGGTCACCATATAAGCCTCCTTTGAATGACTCCCGAGTCAGTAAGATGACGTTTTGTTCCATCACAGAATCTGGTCAGATGAATTCAGGGGACAGCACCTGCTGTCGGGCCGCTGTCCACGGACTCCGCGCTTGTCCACGAAACGTGTCATTTTGAATGTAGATCATGAGTATGATATCATCACCCCAAGATTCACACAGGAAGCTAATTCAAAGATCAAGAAATCCCTGCGCTGACTGTCAACTGTGTCATTGATGGATGGACTCCGCACGGAAAGCATGGTAGTATAGTGTTCGTGGACGGTGATCAGTATGCCTCAGACTGAACTTCCCAGGGTTTTCCCCACACCGAATGTCACCACGGCAACAAGACGTCGTTTACTTCCAAGGTTGGCACAGGATTGCCAGTATTTTCCCCCTGAGGCTGATTGCGAGCAACGCGGACCTCCACCCGAGTAGAACACTTACGTGAACTCTGCTACCAGCAGACGGGTTACCAAGGGTTTCCTTTTCCATCAAATCAGCCTGCAGGAACTTTCCGAAGGTCTGCAATGGTTTAGTTCGACTCCTCTTGTGTGCGGTCTCGTTATACTAACCCTT
>QFES01000792.1:0-18640 GCA_003316375.1 Tylopilus plumbeoviolaceoides
GTCAAATCAAAAAAAAAAAAAAATCATGCCTTCGCCTTTGCTGGGGAGTCTCCCCCGTTTACCGCATGTCGTGGACCTACAGAAATGGATAGATAGGAATGCAATGAACAAGCGTACTCCACAGCCATAGCAAATACGTGTCGCTCTTAATCGTTGCCTGACCTGCCTATCGCGACACTGCCTCGCCAATAATTGCGGACCTCCGGATCTAGCATATCCACTAAAAGGTGGGCCTTGTGCTGGGTGGCCAGTTTGTGTGGAACTGAACGCGTGAAACTAGTCCCGGACTCTCGGTGCATGTTTGTCAACGTCATTAGCCGACAGAGTCACATTCAACCTAGTCACCCAAGGTTTGTCTCACTATTGATGCCAACCTGTTCTCATGTATCTCTGAGCCAGATCCCGCTTCTCGATTTATGCCCAGAACTTGAGAACACGAAGAAATATTGATTCTGGCAGTAAGCAAACGACGTGTTCTGCTTCAGTCTCTTTTTCCCTTCCTTCTCTGCGTATGCAGAAGTAGCAAGCTTTGCCAGTTACAAGTTCAAGCCCAACCTCTCCCACGATCGAAGGTGGTGTTTCGAGCTCTCGTCACTCCTCCGCAATAGCACTGAATGCCGATGAGATGCGTCTTATCCATCAACACTGTTAAAGTGACCGCGCGGCCGTGCGGCAATTAGTGACCGTGCGTGCGCAACTTTGTATAAGATGATGTTGCCTTCACCTCACGGCTGGTTGGTAACATCGAGACTTCATCGCATTGCACTATCATGACACCTAGTATCCTCAACTAGTTCCATATCTCAGCATTGATCAAGGCCAGCATGACACGTCAAAAGAAGATGAATATGCTCGGCGTAAATTATCGGTCGAGCCCGATCGTGCTGGACGGGTTCAACCACGCCGAGCCTGTGAGTGCGTACGGGACACTAGAGGAGGGGGCGTTGGTGGCGGGGAGATAGAGTGCCGGATGCGCCGGAGTTGGGGTTGTTCGCAGGAATCGCAGCCCAAGCGACTGGTAATGGAACGGGGACGGAGACAAGGTTTTCAGCCCCCTCTATCACACCATCCTCGTGTTCGTGCCAGATGCGGTCTCAGCGACGGACATCCTTGAGGCGTTGACTCGGTGTCGTGGGTGCCATTGTACGCGGGAACTTACTTTGGGAAAATCTTTGTCTAGCCTAGGGTATAAATACCTTCAAGTTGATCCCTGCTACTAGGCTGCTAGTAATAAACGGCACCTCCGAGGCACACTTCGTTTGCTTCTTGCTCCCCCTCATAGATCAGCTTGTTCATTTTATTTTCTCTCTCAAATTTGAGTACGCATGCAGGCGTTGCAACTTTGAGAGTCGGCACTGTGCCACTATGAATCTATGATGGGTATCTTATACAATAATAGTGACACCTCTCTATCATCCGGCCCGCATCATTTGCACAAATCCCCGCGGACTCATCTACTAATCACTGGTTGGCAGCTTTCGGCGAGGACCAGAGCACTTTCTTTTTCCAAGATGTGTTATGTAACCAACCTATATGCCGGAGTTTGAAATCTGAACCAGCTCCTCCGCTCTTTCTGTCATGCAGTGCATATTCAGGCTTGTCCATCAGCAAGTGACATTCCTCCTGTGCGTGTAGATGATCCAATCTCGAAACGGCGTGGTACTATTCACTGTGTGGTTCACTTTTACTACAATCTTTTCTCACATGACGCAACTGATGCTTAGCAAGATTCACCAAGTTTTTTTGCCTGTGAGGCTATACTTGACTCTGGGGCAGCGTATGTAAGCCCACTCAGCTAATTCATATGACCACATGGTCGCCATAAATCCGATCAGTTGGGAGACTATTGCCTAACGACTGTCTACACTGCCCATAACTTCGCTGTGGCCTTGAGAAAGTACTGAAAAGGTCGTCCGGGCTCATTATTTAAAGCATCCTCACCCTGAGGGTCTGAACACAGACCTCCTTTCGTTTGAATATGACACCTTCGGTTGCGCCTGTACTCGTGGTTAGTCTCTTCTCTGACAATGCAGTCGATGCTACTAACACGGTCGTTGGTTGTCATATTAGGCTGGTGCTGGGCCGTCAGGGCTCGTCGCCGCGCTCACGCTGTTGCAGAACAACATTCCTGTCCGTATTATCGCCAAGGAACATGATTATAGACTCGGCCAGCGTGGTAGCGGTGTTTGGGTAAGACTAGTGAACCACGTGTTAACTTGAATCTTGGCTAATGCATGGTTGGCGCATTGTTCTTTCGATAGCCTCGTACATTTGAAGTATTCCACTTTCTTCGTGCGTTCGAGACCCACCAGAGTGCTAGGCCAGTATTACCTGTGCGAGAGTACAAACCAGGCACACTGGAACCCGTGAAGACCTTCACAATGTTTACCCACAATGATCCACTAGCAACTCCCTCAATTCCTTACGCAAGTTTACCTCAGTTCCCCGGTTGATGATAACTAATATTGTACGTTCTGTAGAACAACCCGAAACTTCTCGGTCAATCGACACTAGAGGGTATTTTGCGTTCCCATCTTGAAAAATATGGCTGCTCCGTCGAACTGGGGACGGAGTTGCTGTCGTTCGAGAACGATGGAGAGCGCGTACTCGCAAATCTGATCAAGAGGAAGGACGGCGAAGAGATTGCCGAAACATTTGAGGCTTCGTATCTTGTCGGAGCGGATGGTGCCAAGGGTGCGTGACTTCTGCAAAATCATGATTTCGGCGCAGCATATGAACTACGTTTATTTCTAGGAGTCTCTCGGAAGCAACTTGGGCTGACATTCCTCGGAGAAACCAGGGAGGATATCAGCTCTCTCGTCGGAGATATTTGCTTAGAAGTTGAAGGAATCGATAGAGAGGTAGGCGCTGATTCTTGTTCGTGGTGTGACATTTTATTCCATCTGTACGCAGCACTGGCACTTTTTCGGAAGTAGATCATCTGACTTGTGAGTATATCCTCCAAAGTTTGGTCCGCATTATGCCTGATCGTTGCGCAGTTTTATGCTCCGCCCAACGGACGAGATAGCTCCCGACGGCTTTCAGTTCCTGATCACTACCAAGGACTATACACCGAAACAGCTGCTTGCGGACGAGAAGTTGATGACCAAATGCATGTCAGAACTGATGGGACGTGAAATCAGCATCAGAAAGGCCGTCGTTTTGTCTGAGTTCCGGTAAGCCACATTGTCGGGCTAGGTTCAGATATTTTACACAGCTTGGAATAGGCCCAACATTAGAATGGTCGACAAGTTTAGCGTTGGCCGAGTGTTCGTTGCTGGGGGTGAGACAACGACATATCCTTCCATCTCGCACACTGACATGTGCCTTGTACAGATGCGGCACAGTATGTAGCTCAGACTTTCCGTAGATGGTCTGTCTGACCTTCTCTCTGCTCAGTGTCCATAATCCGACCGGTGGTCAAGGTCTGAACACCAGTGTACAAGATGCTGTATGTTGTTCCGACTATCTACATAGATCCGCATGATTGACATGGTCGTTCTGACAGTTCAACCTGGCGTGGAAGCTCTCCCTAGTCCACAAGGGTCTCTCTCCAGCCACCCTCCTTGATTCCTACTCCATTGAGCGTCTCCCCGTCATCGCCGAAATGCTCAACATCACCACCGGTATTTTCAATCAAATACGCTCTGCGCCGACGATCGAAGGCGCCATGACCCGCGAAAAGAGGATGAACATGCTCGGTGTTAACTGCAGGTCGAGCCCGATCGTGTTAGACGAGTTCACCCAAGCCGAACCTGTAAGTGCGTATGGATTATTGGAGGAAGGGGTGTTAGTCGCAGGAGATAGGGCGCCGGATGCGATAGAATTGGGATTTGTCGCCGGCGGCGGAACGGAGACAAAGACGATGCTGTTTGACGTGTTCGGTCCCACCCATCACACCGTGCTCTTGTTCGTTCTGGATGCGGCGTCGTCGACGGATGTCCTGGATGTGCTGAAGAGGTATCCTGGGGATGTCATTCGACCGGTGATCGTCCTTCCCCAAGGCTCTGAAGTGACGGCTGTCAATGTAGTGCAGGCGGACGTTATTATTGACCATGAGGGACATGCTTACAAGGGGTACTTGGCGGTGAAGGGAGAGAAGAGGGTGGTTGTGGTAAGACCTGACGGAGTGGTGGGCGCCATGGTACGCGGTGTGGAGGGCGTGGTGACATACTTGGCCAAGATCATCACAAAAAAGGCGAGTTCTATATATACTCTGAGATGATGAGATCAGGCGATGCCAGACGCGTCAGTGTGAAACTAGTCTGCCGTTTCGTAGAGGTTAGGCAATGCAATCTTATAAAGGTCCCCTTCATGTCAGAATGCCCAGTCAGCCCAGTAGGTATGAGATGCAGTGCCATTATGCCAATTCTGACGATCACAGACATTCGAGGCTATCGAAGCGCCATTGTGTTATTCTGACAACTCTGCCAATTACAGAGATTCGCTGACATGTACGTAGTATTGTGCAGTGTGCTGCTATGATGACAAGACATGATTCTACCTGCGCCGCCAATCTCTGAGTATACCATCCGACAGCACATCTGATATCTGGTCCCATGTATGGTATGAGGGAATAACTTGAAGCCATCTAGGGAATCATAGTGAACGTAGCGTGCAATGCAGAGAAGAGGCAACGGGGCCACGATGGCATGGAAGCGTGCTTGAGCGAGTCCGAACTTCGGATGAAACAACAACTTGAATCGAGCAAAGTGGCGTGCGGCGTGGTCTGGGAATGAAGAGGCGACGGGACTAGATTGGCATGGAAGCATGCTTGAGCGAGTCCGAACTTTGGATGAACTGGTAACTTGAATCGAGCAAAGCGGGGTGCAGCATGGTCTGGGAATAAACAGGGAAACAATAACTTGAATTGAGCAGAGCGGCGTGCGGCGTGGTCTGGGAATAAACAGGGAAACGATAACTTGAATCGAGCAGAGCGGCGTGTGGCGTGGTCCGACTAGGAGAAGAATAGACACTGGGGAAATGGCAACTTCATCAGTAAACAACAAAAACCCAAGTGTAGTACATAGCTATTCAAAGATCTTCAAAGTAAATCCTGCAGCACATAGCACTGCAAAGCAGAGCAACCCCCCAGTTGATCTCCATAGAGGCTCATACTCGCACACATGTGACCCACCTCACCAAGGCAAGTCACAGACTTTAACCACTGTGACTCGGATGTGCCGTCACATTGGCTTTAGTTGGTAGTACTACTAGTAGGATACGAAGTAACTAATCGAAATCCATCCAATGTCCTCCGAGTCTTACTCCCGTTCTACATTTCACGTAGTCCACTGGCACGTGGTCCCATCATCACCTGATGCATTCGATCAGACGCCGTCGACGCATCCCGTCCTCGTTGGCCTCGGCGACCCCACCCGTCCATCACCCCAATCCAGGCGCGCCAAGTCGACTGCAACAACCCCTCTCGCCCCGTCCCCATCATGCAGCCCATCCGAGGGCGTCGCGAGGAACAAGGATATCCAGCGGGTGAGGATGCGTCACCCACTGGCACACCACACCCCACCCACACACAAGCGCGTCACGGTCACCGAGAGCGACGGCGGCGGCTCCGTGAGCACGCTAAACGGCGCGTGCAGCCCAGCCAACCCCAGTGGCCCACCGGCGTCGTGATCTGCATCGGGGGCAGATGACTCCTCATCGTCGTCCACGACCGCGCACTCTCTGGGTGCACGTGTACGCACAGCGCGGGCATGTCGTCGTCGTCGTCGATAACCTACCAGTGCGCCACGTCGTTGAATATTGGTGGCACACAACCATTCGGGAGGGGGACTCACCATGTGCTCGTCTAGCTCGCACACCGTGGCGCCATTTATCGCGGGCCATAACCGATAACGGACTCGTGATCAAAAGCTCCCTCGCCTGCTGGACCCAGTCGTCCTAGCTGGCCATCCCGTCTATCTGCTACCCCGTCAGATGCTGTGGATCCACGGCGACCACCGTGCACCTCCAAGCCAACCGGGGCCAGCGACAGACATTTCCGCAGCAAAACGGCGTAAGTCAGCGCAAAAAAACGCTCAGAGCGAGGTCGGGCACGCACCGTTTGTCGCTCCTAAGTGGGCGACCCGGGCGAACGAGGTCGATGGTAGAAGAGATCGGTCAGAAAGTTGGAGGCGGCAATTGCATGTTGACCTCCATCACGAGGGTATCGATAGTGATTCTGTCGAGGATGACAAGGCGGAGTCAAAAAGCATTGGACGCATTACTTAATATTTGGACACAGCCATCAAACGTGAGAACTCAGTACTCGCCAAATTGATCCTTGGCCCGATTAAGGTTTGCAATGTGTTGTTGCAGGTCGGCGAGTGGAACAGAACAAAAAAATGCCATCACTTTTTTCGAGACAACGCAACAACAGTAACAGATCGTACAAACAAGCTCATTCTATTCGCGCATGAGATCTATTCATCCTTGCAACTGCAGAGAACCACAGGGCAACCTGGGCTCGCCTGGCAGGTGTGGCTCCCCAGTTTCCTATCATTCAGCCACACGCCCTAAGGCTGAATCTTGATTCCATAGCTGTACATCACAGCGAGGTACAACCACGCCGCAGCATTTCCGACAGTACCGACCTCGTCCGAAACGTGTGTCGCCGCGTACTGCCAGTGGCCGACCTTGGTGTACAGTGCTTCGTCCGTGTAAAGATCGTACAGGTATTTTGCAGCCGCATCGTTGTCGCCTACTTCAGTCAAGTATCCAGATTTGCCGTGCTTGATCTGGAGGGTACCAGTGCGAGATGCGATGACGGGTATGCCGGTGTGTCTCGGGTACTTTAACTTCAAACCCATCAAACCCATCGTGCAGCGAGAGCTGGCGAGCGATCTTGGCGTTCGCCATGAGCGCGTTCAGGACTGTCATCTGATCAGCGCGTGGACAACATCGAACTCAGGAAGACGTACACCGATCGCTCGGTGGGAGCCTCATATGTCCTTGGAGTATTGCTTGTAATCATCCGAGGCGATCAAGTTCATGACCTGGTCATAGATGATGTTGGTATCCGGGTCATCGACAGCACCGCGACCACAGATCGAAAGCTGAAGCGCCTGCTCGTCCCTCTTGCCTGCCGCCTTCAAAAGCTTGTGGAGGTGAGAGTAGAACCCAGACAAAACCGACAACGGACTCACGATCGAAAGCTCCGTCGTCTGCTGGACCCAGTCGTCCAGTGCAAACTCAAGGATTCGAGGATTACTCACGTCCTACAGCCACCCCGTCAGATGCTGTGGATGCACGGCGACCACCGTGCAACTGCAAGCCAACCGGGGTCAACGACAAACAATTCTGCGGCAGGACAGCATAAGCGAGGGTGAAAAAACGCTCAAAATGAGGTCAGGCATGCACTGTTTGCCGCTCCTGAGTGGGCGACCCATCCAACCGTGGTCATTTGATGGTAAAAGGGATCAACCGAAAAGTCAAAGGCGGTGTTGCGTGTCGACCTCCATCGCGAGTGTCAACAAGGGTATCGATAGTTATCGTAGAGTGGAGTTGGCAGTGATCCGCTCACTTTGGGGACCCAGCTCACGTACTTGATGGTCGTCATCCGTGAACCCAGCGCTGTGTAACATGGGACACGTGAGAGCGATCTTGTTTGCGTTGCGGTTTGGGATCAGTGATGCAGCTGGGCTGGGACGTACCAAGAGAGACATTTGAGGGCCTGAAATCCATCGGAAATCGGTCGGGGGGGTCAATGCAAAGGCGACCCACATTGAGCCAATTGTCGTGACGCTCTTTGATAAGCGCAGTAATCTGAGAGAAGGGGTGGTGTGTTAGGGATACCATCCTTGTCGCATCCAGAGCACGAGCACGTCCGGTCGAGAGAAGCTAATAGCTCCCGGGGTACGTCGTGAGTGATACCATCTTGTACCGGTGAAGCGCGTTCAGCCTGGAACAAGTAGTTAATCCAAAGCGACATACGAAGTACAATTGCTTACGACAGTGGTGGATCGAGCGCACTGCGAGGGATGCCCATGCGAGCCCGAGAGCTGCACCGACTTGCCTGTTTGTGCTGTACTGACGGTCTTCCTTGAACTTTCTTGCGAAGCGGCGTGCGCTGAGGTGCCCGAGTGCTCACGAGGATTCCTGTATCACCTGCGAGGATAGTTGCATAGCGCTAGGAATAGATGTATAGAACTCGATCGACTTACAAAAAAAATGGATCGACCCTTCCCCCACCGTCCGTCTGGAAAGACCACCAGGCCCGACAGGAGTTTGGTCAGAACGTGAGGATCAAATGGCCCGGGCGCATTGACCAAATTTGAGTGTATAATGTTCCGGTCCTGACGGTATGAGGTGTCCGCGTCTGTTGCTTGCAGTGAGGCAGTCGCGGAAGGGCAGAGCCGCAGAGCAGTGTAAACGTGGTCTTGGCGGTCTTGGAAAGGTGGGACGCGAAAGAGGGGGATCGGAGACAATGAATATGGAGAGGCGAGCTAAGTGTTGTGGCGAGCATTTGTCTTTATTAACTTATCATTCATTCAAGCTTCAAGCTTCAAGACTCGATCGACTACATATATTTCGTGGAATACATATATACGAACAAAAAACTTGAGGGACATGTGCAATATGGTTAGTTAACTACAAGCATAGACAGTTTTGTACATATCAGTCGAGTCGCATGGAGAGGTTAAACCGACCGAGACCTGAACATGCGCGTGAAGTCTCGACACACTCGACTCCAAGGACTGAACAGGGCTCTAAGACGTTGAGATGTACACTAGATGTACGAGCAACGCACCATCATATATGGGAGAAGTCCGGCCAGTGTTCATCGGAAGTGCAAAATCGACAGTCATCCCGTACCGTTTCATCGTTGCGCGCATTGAACCAACGGTCATGTCAATTTCATGCACTTTCCCCTCCCTACTATTCGCTTTATACCGATAAAGCCTGGATAAGGATTCGTGCTCATGCGCGAGGCACGTGGCGAGGACCTGCATCAGCAAACTGACCCTCCTCTGGCCAGTACTGGCCAGCACTGGCCAGAGCTCCAGACTTCCCAGAAAGGTCCCCCTCTGGCCAGTACTGGCCAGTCAGTTTCCAGACCTTCCAGACTTCCAGATGGACACCCTGGTTCATTAACCACTTGCTGGCCAGTCATAGATCTGGAGCTGCTGGGACACTGGTAAAGCTGGACTCTCAAACACTGGAACAGCCACAAAACAAACTGTATTTCCTAGAAGCCTGAGACATTATGTACTAGTAAACAAAATTATATCTAATTGTGCAGTGGCTAGGGAAAGAGCAGCAGAATCCATGGGTCCTCTTTAAGCACAACAAAGAGGCTCACAAATTCAGCTTTCCAAGATGGGTGAGTGGTTCAAACCACTTTCATTCTATTGGTGCAGACCATCTTGTGTGGATCAGCTGTGAAAACAGTAAGGAGTATGCCAATAACACTGAGGGCCAAGAAAGCAATCTACAGTATTGGGAAGTCAGTTCATATTCCCATAGAAATCCATTGGGCTCACATAGATTCCATTACCCACCAACATTGACACAATTAGATCACTCAGTCGTTTACACGACAAGTTAAACCCTATCTGATCCAGCCCACACAAGACTCTGAGTATTGGAAATCAAATTACCGGACAAATCAACATACCATCGAGTGAAATTTCTCTGCAAACACGACCGCCGAGCCAACCATATCACCCAGATTGAAGATTGCCCAGAATATGCCAATGAAGACACCTTTCTGAGCTTCTGTCGGGGCACGCCATCATCAACGAACCTTGTGCAGGCCCATATCCAAACACCGTAGTACCTAGTGGAGCACTTCAAGCCCCATATGACATAGTTCGACGCCTGTACCTGTAATAACAGCGCCAGCTTCATATGCGGGAACGATTTGCTTGGGGAACGTCCGAGACACGAAAGGGAGCTGCCTGGAGATCTCCTGAGCTTGGCAGTTGACGGGGAGCAGCGAATTGTATCTCGATGAGGACGCGAAACGCTTGAATATGGATACCCTGCAATGCTGCCATCAGGACCTGGCAGACCGCTCGGTACTCCTGTTATCGAAGAAACTTTAGGAACGTACCTTTCGTGGCTTTCTCCCTCAGCCCAAAAAGACCTCGTCCAAACTCTCACAGTAAGTCGAAAATCAGAACAGGGCCGTGACGTTGATTCAACAAACAGATTCATACATACCAAGTATTCGATGATTTTCTTGCATGCGCATCTTGCCAATGCCGAATATGAAGCTCGGGTTGGGAGGCCTGAGTGTTGGCGTGCGTGTACGCCGTCCGCCATTACGTGCCAGATGGGTCAGTTTGATGAATGCCCAGATGACCGTGCATGCCACGTGCTGACCTAGGTAGGGTGCGAGATAGAGTTTCCGGCATCGCGTCGTGGTGGACAAGACGTCCACGGCTTAGATACTAGTACTAAAGGAATCGTTAGAGAAGAAGTCAACAATGACTGGAAAGACGACTTCTTTTATCCTGCCCTCGGACGTTCATTCCTCAAGTTCCCGACCTGCGCTTTCGCTTAGATGTGCTGAACAGCAAGGAATTACATACCGTTCATCAACCTGCCATCAACAACAATAACGGTGTCACATACTGCGTGCGCAGACCCAGACGCCAGTGGTCTAGCCTGTCTAAGTATTGCCGAGCCCAAACGGGACGAGAGCCGGAGTAGTTAGTTGGAGCGTACGAGAATTGCTTCAGAGGAAAGAAAAAAGGACACGCACCGAAGCGTCAAAGGGAAGACAGGTGTGTCTGACAATGACTTGAGTAGCATTTCCAGGACCATCAAAGATGGCGTCTGAGGAGCACCAAGCTTGAAAGCTGTGCGTACTAGAAAATGGTCAAGGATGCGACATTGTGCAAAGCAGCAGGGTATTTACATTTCAGTTCGTGATAGCTTGAATTCGCTATCATGCTCTCCATGAGCCCCAGTGCGAACGTCTTCTGCAAGTATTCGAGATGGAAAACTTGAAGTGGGCCCGGGCTTCTCCGGGTTGACGAACATGTCTTCTCAATTCGAACCAGTAATTTTCAATCTAGCAGTCACATGTCACACTTCCTCGCCATATCAGTACTTGTAGCATAATCGGGTAGAGGTGTACAATGTACATAAACGAGTCCGCCGCGTCTGGAAGTTGTGATGATATGGTGCATAAGCGGTATATGAAGCATGATGGACAATGGGACGGAAACTCCACAATAATTCGACATGGTAGGCATACATGCTGGTTCACTTCGACTCTTCGAGTGGAAAAGGAAGCGAACAGCGTCACTACGAAGGTTTTAAATCAATCAATAAGAGTCAGAACTTGAAGGACTTACTTCAAATCAGAGACGTGAACATCCGATTGTCGCCTCGCACAAATAGCCGCACTGAGAGATGACCATCCTACCGTAACCGATAGAGTATTCGGCACGTTCGAGCCGTTTGCTTGCCTTCTGAGCCTGATGTGTATAGTATTGGGCGCGAGCAGTACTCTGCATAATTTCAGACTTGAGAAGGTCGAACTCCGCCAGACACACATCCCGGTTGGCTCTTAGAAGATGTAGTAGGGAGGTGGCTTCTTCAGGGGATTCCGGGGTCGAAGGGACGGCAGACGAGAGGCTGTTCTGTGCTGTAGAGCTTCTGCTTTTCGACATGCAAGAGGAAATAGCTCACCTAGCCGATAGCGGCCTTGAGGTACTGGCTAAGCTCTCTTGCTTAGCGGCAGCAACAGAATTGTCCATGGTTCAATTTACGCTGGTTGTTGGCTGGATCAACTTGGAGCGAAAATTTTTCGAGTTTTGCGTAAGCGCAAAGACCAACATCAAGTTAGCCGGTTGTCTACAATTAGTACAAAAATGACATGTCATTTGCCAGTAGAATAGTTGATCTAGTAACAGCTCGTCTGCCAAGTGCTACTAGTTGACGAAGCTTACCGCTACGCCACACCTCGCCCAGTGTTCAACCTTCATAGCATTCTAGAGCATGCATCACGCCGAAATGATGCTGTACTACCATGTTCGTTTGTGCTGTCTTTTTTTTTCATTGCGATTGCTGTTCGTAGGTGTTTGGCATATATGTTGCATATGTACATTGTCGCCGCTCATGACGTAGTCGATACTAAGTCCAAACTTTGTTTCAAACGGTTCCCCAGACGCCAGTGAGGAAAACCATCCGAATCTACGTAGCAGCGTGTCAGTCGGACGAAAGCGATGCAAACCAGCCATACCAACATCTGACGGAAGTACACCGCGCGAGGCGAATCAAAGTCGACTAAACGCAGCGTCAGTACCGTTACACCAGCACACGCCCGCACGATGGCTTACCGTTAACCCTAGGCGGCGGGTGCATGACGGTCGTGTCTTCCTTGTCTCGAGACAAGAGCGCATGATCGACCCGGTACGATTTCTGCTACTCGGACTCGCTGGAGAACCTCTCTCTCTGGACTCGGGCCACGTAGAGCACGTCCGTCTCGGGCAACGCCTCTTCCAGGGACTCGAGCTGTCGTGCGGTAATGCCCGTCTTGCGCGCCACAGACGCGACGTTGGCTGGCATCGACAAGGACGGAGGCACGACAAAGCCGAGCCGATCGGAGTAGTGGCACGGCAGAGTCACCAGACTGCGCACGTCCGTCCATTATTGAGGTCGCCGAGCAGCGTGATGGTGCGTCCATTGATAGTTCCGAGTTCAGACCGTCCAACAGCGCCTTTCGAGGTATGGACATCAGCTTATGGCGAAAACGAACAACGTGCATACCTGTGTCGGATGGTCTTCGATACCATCCCCGGCCGACTGTGGTCTTGTCGAGAGGAGACCACTGACCACCGTGAGACACGAACTGCGAACGGTGCCCGAGGACGACCTCCACGTGCGTATTGGCTTGCTCGGGAGGACCAAATATCCAAAGGGGATTACCGTAATTCGTTTTCGGATATCCGGGAGCGTTATGCGTCCAGTGGCGACTGCGTTCATCAAGAGGGGGATGGTTTCCTCGATGCCAGACCAGGCAGAGCCCTTCTGTCCTCGTTCTGGCGCGGCCATCTGGTAGGATAAATTTCCGACAGAAAACGCGTCCGTGCTTTTCCAAAATATGGCCTGGTCTTCTCTCGAAGGAAGAATCGTCGATTGCGAGTATTGATCGCGAGTGAACGAGATACTATAGACGGAGACGTCGCAAGTGACTTTGAAGTGTCTAGCTTTGCTTAGGAATATCAAATTGAGGTCCTGTTTGCTCCGGACGTCGGTGATGTGGACGCTGCGATTATGGAGACTGGCAGGGAGGAGGGCGGATGCGAGATGAGGTCCCCATAAGTCCGTTCTGTAAGCCACGAAACGAAATGGGCCGCGACAGCGGATATCTCGGGCGGACTAGCGGGTCCGTGGAACGCTATAAAGAGCGCCTTGACGTCTGGTTTGAACCCGCCGTCCAATGGTAGTGCTTGGCCATTCGCCGAGGCAACGCTCAGAGCATAATTACCATACGCGTGGCATGCGGCAATACTAACATGTTACAGACTTTTGGCGTCCGTAATCGACCCATCCACGCCATGGGGAAGAATCACCGATGTGGTAAATCCAGCACAAAGTGCGGCCTGCGTTGCCTGGTCAAAGCTGTCGTTACCAGAGACAGCGTTAATTCTCGGGACAAAGGTAGTGACGTTGACGAGCCCTGGGAACACATGCGTATCGACTGCCATCCTCCGCGTGCGGCAGCCCTTGCTGGTATAACTCGCCGAACGGCGGTAGTTGTTCTTAGACGGAGGTTGATGCACATGTTGACCTCCTTCAGGAAGCGTTTCCAGATGCTAAAAAGGAATGAGCATGGCGGCCTCCCATGGGTGAATCGATCCAACGCCTACCTTGCAGGGAACGTTGTGTTCCGTCGCCGCTCCCGAGGTAGCAAAGATGTTCAAGTTGAATCCGGCCGCCTACAGCTTTCGGACGGACGGCAAAACCTTCAGCTTCCTCATAGCTCCCTATAGAAAACAGGATGTTTTTCTGCGGCAACACGATGCCCGTCGAGATAAGTGCCTTGAGGTACGCTTCGTACTTGTCGCGCCAGAAAGAAGCTACCCCGCCAGTGGAAGCCATCTCTACTCCGAGGACTGGGTCGGTACCAGATAACCGACTGAAGCTGAATTGCGGCACCTTGACGCCAACATAATCCGACGGAAGACCAACATCGGGATAAGACTCGACGTGGGTCCCGAGCATTACTTTGGTCGCTGTCTCGATAGCGTCGATACCAAGTGACCTTGGATACGAACGGGAACGACCGCGCAGCCCGCAAGTTGCACTCGATCACGTTGATCTTGGCAATGAATTTAATGTTGAACGGTCCGGTCACGTTGAGCGCGTTCCCTATCTTGGCCGTTGCTTCTTCAATCTGCCGGACCAGAGTGGACGCCCGCGTTCTCCACGTGCTCGGAGATGAAGTGCATGCTCATCTAACCGCCCTTGGCTACAGCATCCATCTCAATCTCCTTGGCCTCCTCGATGTGCCTGCTGATGTCACGACGGGATGGTCACGAGAAACGGCAGTCGCTTGAGTGAGATAGTTGGACAGGTCGTCCCAGGTGGATACTACGTTCATCGCCGCACCGGAAAGCTACGACGGTCGCACAAGAACAGGGTAACCAACCGATTCACAGAAAGTGAGCACTTCCTCGAAGCTGGTGAGCTCCTTCCATTGCGGTTGATCGACGCTGATCCCATCCAGCGTACGAGAGAACTTGTACCAATTTTCTGCTGTGTCGATCATTTTTGGCGACGTGTCGTATATTTTCACGAGCTGGCGGGAAGGGGCGATGTTGTTCGGCATCTGCCCACCCATGGACAGGATGACTCGACCGATCGATGTCAAGTCAAACGGTTTGGGATCGAACACAATCACATTTTGAAAATCTTCCGGTTGCAGATCGATCGACACTTCAAGGCGTTGCCGGGTATTGAACGACCAAAGCAACAACGCGAGGGTGGTATACAGCGACCTGTTCGCGATGTGTTGGCCGGGACAAGCTCTATTTGCATCATCCATATCTGTGAGTACGGGGTCGAGGAAAGACCGAGATGCAACGTACCTTCGACCAAAGCCAAAGGTGTAAAATCCATGTCTTTCCTCACACGACCTTCCTCTGTGAGCCAGCATCCAGGATTCAACGTCTCTGGATCTGGGAACACCTCCGGGTCCCGTGAGATCGCCCTGTAAGGGTGCAGTTAAAGAACACTGGAGAGCTTACTGCATTGGCATGAAAGACGTACCAACGACATCCTAGGACGGTTGCACCAGCAGGGATGCATTGACCCCTCTGTAGCATCACCATCGTCGTCAGAACCGTCCTATGCAGCCATGGAAAAAAGGAGCACATACCCAGATGATATCCTTCGTCGCACAGTGTGCAAAGCCTGGAATACAAGGGTTGGGCCTTCTGCCGTTTCATGACAATGGATGGACAGCAGGGAACGTACCAAGTGGTGCCAACTGGCCTCCAACGCATCGCCTCGAGCAAAAAGGCCTGGAGTTACGGAAGCGTGACCACGTCATCAAACGTTGGCGCTGGATACGATGACATGGCCCGTAAATGAGTATAATACAGAGCGACATACCTCTGTCTCTCCCAATAACGTCGTCAAGTTCTTCTCGTACATGAACTTGCGCCTCGGGATTGCAGGCCGCTGCAATGGTCATGATGCTGATACCGGATGTAGTCTAATATAGCACAGTTCAGTCCATTCCAGTGCATATGACGTTAATGGAGACCACAGCATACCGTGTCTGAACCAGCGGCAAACAAGGCTCCTGCGAGATAAGCCATCTCCTCTTCCGACAACTGGTGGTCTTGAACATGTTCGAGGGGCGTCTTGCCAAACGACGGGCCAGCGTCGCCCGTTTCCTAGAACGACACAAAGTTAGACGTGAAGGTCCTCCCGTGTCCTGCCGGTCGGTAGGACCGCTACGCACCACGTCTTTCCTGACACGATCCGATTAGCCAAGGAAGAGCTCACGCTCATACTGACAGAACTCTTTGAGTCATTGGCCATATGGGCCAGGTACGTATTTCAACCACGGGATGCGATCCACGAGATACGTTCCAGGCGTCAATGCAGTCTGGAAGTTGTCGAGCACCTCGTGGATACGAACTACCTTGAGGTCGTCGTTAGATGTCGGCGACGACTTCCCGTCATGGATGTCTAGAATGGTCTCCGCTAAGGAGGTGACTGACCCGGTTGAACTTCTCGAGGCCCCAACGAGGAATCTTGACAACGACATAGTCCAAGCTAGGCTCGAAACAGGTACTTGTCACCTTCGTCATGGTATTCTTGATTGAATTGAGAGGGATACCAAGACCCAGCTTTACGGCGATGAAAGCAAGTGGGTATCCAGTCGCTTTCGATGCCAGTGCTGAAGACGAGCATTCACCTGGAACACGCGTGAGACAAGATCCTACTCCGCAGAATGCCTACCACAAACCTCGATGATGCAATACCCCTTCAGGAATGGGTTCAAAGGGTATTGCACTCTCCGATTACTCCTAGATGTCGGATGACGTTGATGGCGGCGGTTCGGAGCATGTTGTAGTCAGCGTCAGAAAGGGTCTGCGATAGAGTAAGAGGGTCACAGTTCTACTCGGAACATCAATACATTGCGGGACATACTTGGACAAAGCACGAACCTCCATGTTGCAGACGGTACTACAGTTGTCCCGGCAGTCACGGACGACTTCGTACTCGATTTCTTTCCATCCTTTCGAACTCTTCTCGACGAGAACTTGAGGACTGGTTGCAAACGCCTTGCTATATAAGTTCGTCTTGGGTAAAACCGGACCCTGAGCCGCCCAACGCGTAAGCAGCTCGCACGATGGCTGGGAAATCGATCTCGTGCATGGCAGCGATCGCTTCGTCGGTCGTGGTAGCAGTGCTAGATTGAGCATAGTGTTATCCAATGCTTTCCATCGCTTGAGCGAACAGCTGGCGGTCCTCCGTGGTGATGATCGTCTCAATGGGCGTGCCGAGAACTTGAACCTGTACACCTAAATCAGCAAACTCGCCCTTGAGCTTGATACCTACGTTTAACGCAGTCTGGTCGTGGACTGTGACGTAGATACCGTCAGGCCATTCGTATTTGATGATCTTCTGAACAAAGTCGTAACCCATAGCAGCATAGCCAGTTGCCAATAGTCACTGATTGGCCAGTGATAACAGCCGCTGGCGTCACCGGTCAACACTCGCGAACTGGTGGTGCTGTGGTGGCAGTATCTGAGACACAGGCTTCCTAATGCACAGTGAACATGATTTATTACAACTTCTCTCGGATAACAACTGGGTACTCGACTCGTCCACATCGCTCGAAAGGTGATATTTCAACTGTAACGCACAGAGGGTGTAGTCTAGTTCAATTGACAAAAACACCCGCTTGATAAGGATGATTAGAAGACGGATTTAAAACCTTAGTGTCGACGTACCTCATGTCTAGGGATTCATGTTATTCAATCGCAGACGTGCAGCTGCTGCACGAGTCGTGACACCAAGAGTGGTTTTGAGGTGACCAGAAGGCTTGAAGGATCGGTCAGAGGAGCTGTGGGAGTCACTCTCCGAGGACGAGGGTCGATATTCTTCGTCGTCCGAATGAGGGCGTTTGACTCCGCGGAACTCCTCGTCAAACCACAATTGATAACGGCTCACAGCAGTCACTACACTAGCGTGACACAATGCCGCTTGAATTTTTACCCAATTGAAGTTAACCGCAAGTTCGACCTCCTCGAGTTTGCGCATGTTGGAGTTTGGGCGAAGCGCTTTAAGAGTCCGAACTATTTCATTCTTGACCGCGGAGAGTCCATCTTTCATCGTCAACTCGACGCCTTCCATCGTAATCCCAGGATACAAGGACTAAACAAGATGGTCAGATAGGATGTGGCTCGCAAGGTTCGACAAACAATACTGACACCGACAACTTTCCCATCATCAAGATTGAGCTTCTCGTCACCGTCCTTCTTGATCCATACGTGGCACTCGACGCTGTTGACATGGCACCACGTGTGTCCAGCAACGATGATTGGTTTCAGCACTAACGGCTGGTCTTCGTCAAAATCGGAGTCATTGAACTCAGGTTCATCAGCGGAGTCGGAATGACAGAGGGCGAGAAAATTGTCGGATGATAAGCGATCCTGTTGTCGAGAGAAAAATTCCCATGCTGTGCTCCCCTCCGTTGGGGAGTGATAGTCTTGATCCTCATGAATGATGAGCATCATCGCGAAGATCATCTCGGGCCATCCGTCAATCTCCTTCCTGAGCTTTGCTAGCAGGACATCCTGATCTTGAGTGAACGCAGCCTCGATGACGCCGAAGAGACGGAATACCCCATTCCGAGCGGTCGATAAGATCAAGGAGAAATCGGGAGTTGCGACGAACCCAGTGCATCCTGATCGCATAGTAAGGTTCCCTTCTATGGCGGGACGAACCGCACGGGGATTGAGGGGGAGCTGTTCCAGTGCAAGGAGAAGAGGGCTGCGCAGCTCGGTAAGGACAAACTCGTGTGCGGACGATGGCATCTCAACGATGAGACTGCCGTCCAGAGGGTCGTAAGATAACCTAAGACGTTTAAGCGAGATGCTGTGAGAACATCGATTCAATTACTTACTTCGGTTTCCTCAGGGGAAGACACCATACCTCCGTG
>QFES01000797.1:0-12360 GCA_003316375.1 Tylopilus plumbeoviolaceoides
GTTCCCGTGGCTGTACCAACGATTTGACCGGACCGCTCGAATAGCTGGGGGGTGGTTGCGAGCTCGCGCTCATGTGTGATATCATTTATGCGGGCAAGGACGCCGTATTTGGGCAGCCCGAGATTAAGCTCGGCACTATCCCTGGTGCAGGGGGCACTCAGCGTCTCATCCGCGCCGTCGGAAAATCCTTGGTACCAAACCTTTTCACCACTAAGACATAGGCGTGCAACTGATCGACGTGTTTCTAGGCGATGCACATGATATTGACGGGTGAGAATATCACCGCTCAAGAGGCAGCTGCCGCGGGGCTTGTTGCAAAAGTATTTGAGGTCGAAGAAACTGTCCCACGCGCGATCGAATACGCACAGAAGATGGCAAGTTTATCCGCACCCGTTGTGGCTTTGGCAAAAGAAGCGGTCAACGCAGGCAAGTATAGTCTTCGGCGGTCCACCGGGTTTTGCCAGAGAATCTCAACGGAGATCATTGACAGCTGAAGATCTGGGTCTGAATGCTGGCTTGCATTTTGAATCAAGGCTCTATCACGCAACCTTTGGTCTTGCTGACCATGGTGAAGGATTTGCGGCCTTCTTGCAGAAGCGCGGGCCACAATGGACACACAAATGAAGCGCATTGGAGCGAGGTAACTGGAATGAAGGACGCTTTGGTACTATGCACTGTGTGATACGCAATGTCGTCGACCAACCGAATCCATGCTCTTGACTGCATAATCTATAGTTACATGAGTATAAGTCTGTAGACCCACATTCAAAGCCTAGTCGTCCGTGTCAAACCACTCGTTTACTTCCTCCAAATCCTCGAACTCGTCCTCGTCGTCACTTCCCTCGAAAAACTCGAACGTTTTCACATTCAGCTTCAACCACTCTGCGTCCTCTTTCTCCACATCAGACGTTTCCTCCACGTACAAGGCGTTGAGCGGGACTCCCGCATCCCTTCTCTGTTTCACCACCTCGCGAAGAGAAAGTCCGGAGGCGCCAGAGACATACAGCTTCTCAAGTCGAGGTAACCAAATGTCACCCCGTCCAGCCAACGCACAAGGCGTGCAAAGAATATCCAAGAAGAGAGGATCAAGGTGCGTCAACGAAATGTTGAGCGACGTCAGGTTTTGAAGTTCGCCGTAGAGCGTTTGGATGCAATCGGAGCGACAAGGAAGTCCAGCGATCTTGAAAGCATCGAGTTTGCTTAATAAGCTGCGAGGCGGCTCTCGGGTAAAATAAGACGAAGCTGGATTGGCTTTGGCGAGTTCGTGGACAAGGTCGGTATAATCGCCATCGTCAAAATCTAGAGTGAGATGTTTGAGTTCGGGGAGGTTGAGTTTGCGGATGAGTGCGATAGCACGCGCTTGCGATTGGAAGGCGAGGATGAAATCTCTTACGCGAGGAAGTTGGATGGGAGCATTTAGATCCGCCGGACTCCCGGGAGTCGGCTCGATGAACCAGTCCTGGGGGTCTTCGAGAGGTCCCGAGAGCCGGAGAGAGAGTTGCTCCAATGACATAGCCCCACGGAGGATGGTCACAAATTGAGCCCAGGATGGTCGGACGTCTTCGGGATGATAAGCAAGCTCGAGTTCTGTAAGATTGGAAGCGGAGGCAATCCATGATTGATTCCAGTCAACATGGACTCCCCAAAGGATTATTCTATTAAGCGAAGGAGCCGAACCACCGAAGAGGACGAAATGCCTCGCCATTTGCGGATACTTAAAAGTTTCGTAGGATTCAATATCTTCGTGGTCATATAATTCAAGGGTCGTGAGTTGAGACGCCCCGGAAACGACAGGATTGGAGACCGCGGTGAGAAATGCATGCATGAGATTGTAGTTCGGGACCGTGACCTCGATGGTGCGCCAGCGATGCACGTGGGGAATGAGTATGGAGTATAGAGAAGTGAGGTCGGAGAGGGAAGGCGCCCGACGATAGACCTGAGAGTGGTCTTCAAAGGGGTCACAGTCGACATATATATCTATGAGAAGACTTTTACTCCGCTCCAACAGCATCGACTGGTATTCATACGGGGGACGAGATCTCGCAGAGACGAGGATAGTTGTCCAGAGAGAAGGAGTTGAGACTGCGACATTGCGCCAGTGACGACATACTTGGGAGGCGACGAAGGTGAATGGGCCCCAATGACACTGGGATCTGGAATCAGAGGATCCAGTCACATCGGAATCATCGGAATCATCAGTCTCTTCCTCATCTTCATGTTCTTCGTTCATTTCAACGTCACCATTGCAGGGAGACTGCTCACCGGAATCTTTTTCTGAATCCTCAAATTCGTGGCGGAAGTCTTCCCAGAGATCGGCCTCTATATCGTCCTCATCTTCATTATCATCATCTGCAAAACCGGCTTCGAATATACGGGAAAGGAGCTCTGGAGGAAGGTTGTTGATGTAGCAAATGTCGCCCTCTGGAGGAATGAATGGGTTGCTTGGAAGGACTGCGTGGGGTTTTTCTTCGGCACTTTGGGATTGCGAAATATTCATTCTCGGCAAACTATCCGCTCAATGTATGAGCTCAGTGCAAGCGAACTAAGGAATCAGCACGGACCAACAACGAAACCACGAATGATGGTATGGTGACAACGACGCTTCGTCGTGCAAAATGTGACAATCAAAGAGGACGAGTCACATGTCAGAGGTTGGAAGTATGTGATCATAGAAGACCATTGATGCCTAACAAGAACAGCATCATGGCGCAGAGGAAGCGCGCAGGGCTCATAACCCTGAGGTCACTTGATCGAAACAAGTTGATGCTATTTTTTTCTTTCCTTTTACCTCATTTTCAGTGACCTATTTTATGCAAAATATCAACTACTAGACCATGTCACTCGGAACGTCCTCCGTAACGGCATCCTGTCTTCGCCCAAGACTGGCATTGTACTTTTGCCACAAGATCGGCGCCAGACTCGCTCACGGAGCTTCAAGCCTTCCGTTGCCGCCTGCAATTCATTCCCTAGCCCCCGAACATGAAGAGAAAGCACGAGCTTGGCTAACTAGCTTCCAAACTGTAGCCAGTATACCCAAGCACATGGTGGAACTGTCGTTCTCCCGTAGCTCTGGTCCTGGTGGCCAGTTGAGTATCCGTGTCGCGCTCCGTAGTTCGAGGCTGATATTTTGAACAGAACGTCAACAAACTGTCCACCAAAGTGACCGCTCGGTGTCGTGTTGATTCGCCATGGATACCGCTATGGGCGCGAGAAAGCTTGATGCGAAGCGTGCGTAGATTGCATCTCGAACCCCTTTGACGACCACTCTTGTTGTTTCGTTCAGCCGCACTATGTGAAATCGACACGCACGCTCTTGATGACGTCTAGTGCCTCCCGCTCTCAAGCGGCCAACGTGGACGACGTGCTGGCCAAGGTACGTGTTTTAAGGGAGCATTCTCTTTCGTGTACCGAAATGAACGTATACCCTTTCAGCTACATGCCTTGGTGGCGCAGACAGCAGCGCGTTTGATCACTGTATCTCCCACTCAGGAACAACAGCAACGTGTGGCAAAATTTCAGAGGGCAGATGGTGCGCGTAGACGGCTGCAAAAGGACAAACAGAGTGCAACGAAACAGAGCAGGTCCAGGAAAGATTGGGATTGACCGTGGCGCGGAGGTGAGAAGAACCTTGGGACCTGCCACCGTCTCAGTCCGAGGCGTACGTCGGAGTGTCGATAGGTACAGAGTGTGTTGGAACTGTCCCATGGTGAGCGTCGTGTTCTTGTCATCTCGATGGATAGGGGGTGATTTTGGTCTGTTCGTCTGATTGAACTACCCTACTGTTACTATACTTGATATGGAGGTCGATTCTCCGATGGCAAGAAAATGCTCTTGTACCTCGACCGCGTGTTGTCGCTCTTTTTGGGATTGATATCATGGTTTTTCCAAACTGCCAGGCACTTTCTGTCTACCATATCTGCGCACATTTCCAAAGCCTGATTCAAGCTTCGTCGATATTAATCATTCCTTCGTAGTAAAAACAGTGAACTTCTCCAGATTCTCCTGGAACCAAAGTAGGCATTCCTCCGGGATCCCACCAGGATCTCAGGATGAACTCCTTGAGAGGGAAATCCATTTCTTGCCTCTGCAACACGATCGTATGAATTGAATGTCCAATGTAGATGTGGAAAAAGTAACGACCAGGGTCTTCAGCTGGGGCAACTTAACAGTCCTAATGAGGCGCAGAGAGCGCGAATGAATGAATGTAGGGTGCGAGACAGCACGAGTGTCGTGAGATGGGGATTTGGAGGCGACAAGTAAACCCGCCGTCGAGGTGGAGATACTCGACGGTATCAAGCAAGCAGCATCGCTGGTCTGGTAGGTGGGGAACCAGTGTTTTCTCTGCCCCAATTAATTGGGGAATGATCGATTCCATGGAAGGATCGTCATGACCACAACCTGGCCGCATTGTCAACCCTCTGTGGGCAGGAATATAAAACTGGAGGAGCAAAGAGCTCATGAGGGCGAATGGAAGGAAGAAATCCAGTTGTTCGAGTTCAAGAAGCTTAACTTGAAGGGCGTTCTCAAGGCTAGAGGAAGGTTTCACCCCTGGACTGTAGAAAATAAGAACTTTCAACTGCGGAGCGCCATCTAAACGAGCGATCGTGCCACCCTTACTGAGTCTAGATGAGTGGCGAGGGCTTGAAGCTGTAAAACTGATTGAAATGATTCAACGGATGTGAATATTGGCCTTGGTGCTGCGAGAAATTGCGGTGTAGTGCAGTAAGTAGCTGATAATTGTGACCCATCTGAACCTCTTTGCACCGCTTCGGATGGACACAGGCGTGAGGGAGAGGTGGCAAGAGTGAGATGGGGTGGCGTGAGGATTGGGCGAAAGCACGAAGGGCTTACCGGCCCCAAATGACTGCACCAGCCCACCCAGAGGCGTGAGCTGCGTCCCCAGGTGATAGGAGAGAGCCGAAGACGCATGCCATGCCCAGGAATCTAGGAGGAGATGACACCATAGGTCGGCAGTAGCCCAGTCTACCAATAGGGAAATGCAGGATAACGCCGCAGCCAGTGGAATGGGCAGTTTGACAGTGGGACGACGCGGGACAGCGCTGTGTAGCAATAACCCTTGTTGGTCTCTTTCGAATTATCTGTCAGAATTATCTGTCTTAAACTCCATTGAAATATCTTAAGTGGCACGGTCACGTGATGATCGATGAGGCTCGACCGTGATTGGTCACGGCGGATGCCGAGTGCGGCGACCCACTTGGTTTTGCGGGAACCCTTGCGGTTGTCGCTTCCCTTTCCGATGGCGCGCAAAGACCGCACTGCGGAGTGCCGCGAGACTCTGACAAAATTCTGATGAGTTTGTTGTCATCTCTTGGATTCGCTTACACGATGGATCATGGGACAGACACGAGGCCAACGAAAATTTCCACTCCCTTCGAAACGTGGGACCAACACCCATGCATCATTGTCTTTACATCTCTGAAGTCCTCGGCCAAATCTTCACATTCGTTGGCTGGGATGACCAGCTTCAGCGAGGATCTCGAGTGGGCCAGAAGACGCTCGCGTCGTTGGCTAGAACATGCCATGTGTTCAGTTCACCCGCACTATATGTTCTCTGGCATGATCTTGATGGCTTTGAACCCCTTCTAAGAATCATTCCAGCCGTTCGTCGCTCTTGACCAGCATCTTATCGATACACGCTGACTCACTGGTGTAGGGTACTATGTCCTGTGCGGATGATAAACAGTGGTCGACTTTCCGCAATTACGCGAAACGTGTAAAGACTTTACGTGCCCGCGAGGCACGACTTCCTGTACCAATCAAACAGGACATTATCGCCGCCCTTTGTAGCTGTCCTGAAGCCTATCTTCCTCTCCTGCCCAATCTCACCGAGCTGGGGTGGAGCGAGCATTCATTCTCATCCCCTGAAGGTTCCGGCATCGCCCTGTTCAGATACTTTGCCAGCCCCACTGTGACCACAATTACGCTCTCTCTCATGCGTTGGCGAGCTCACTCCTCGGCCGAACTGGCAGTCCTTGCGGATCTACCCCGCCTCTGCCCCAACGTCACTTCGTTCAACCTCGTCCTTCGCTTTTCATGGGATTACGTACCTTCGGAGGAAGTAGGTAGCATGGTGACTCAGTGGCTAAAGTTGCGGACCTTGCAAACGTGCGCCATTCCGCAACCCGTGATGGATCAGCTCTTCTCTCGACGCGCTCTCGAATCGCTCTACGTCGAGCGCCACGACCCCTCGCCCGTCTACGTCGGTAGGATCCCAGATGCGATCCGCGAATTCACGCTGGGAGCAGAAAGCCCCTCTTCGTGCTCGTGTTTTCTAAATACTACGTACGCAAGCCCTACAACGTGTCGCCTGCTCATCGGTATGAGCACTGGGCAAGAGGAAGACGTTAAAGAAACGTTCCATCTTTTGCCTCGCCGTCTCGATACATCCCGTTTACTGTCCCTCACGATCCAACCAAGGTCCAGCATCGTGGGCATACCCATGTGGTGCGCCCTGACACTTCAAGAGCCGCTCATCTCGTCGCTCGTCGAGTTCAGGGCGTTGCGCGAGCTAGATCTGGATCTGCTCTGCACGGCGAGAATGACCGAGGCAGACTATGAACACTTGGCAGGATCGATGAGGCACTTGCGGAGCTTGAAGCTTGGTACCGCGAACCCATCCATCTCGCCACCATGGCCATTGGCCACTGTCGGTGCGGTGATCGCGGTGTTGAATCACTGCACACACCTCGAGACGTTGCACGTCGTATTCAATGGGTCGGCGCCGCCCCCAGGCTGCTCCGCCGCTCAGGACGGCAAGGCGGCACGTATGGAGGAGACGGCGCGCCAAGCGTGGGGTGTATCGAACAGACGCATTACCAAGCTCTGCGTTGGCTCTTCGCCCATCGCGGACGCGACTATCGACGTGATGGCGTCTTGCCTCAAAGCGATCATGCCCTGCCTGGCGCGAATCGAGTACAAAACTCGGGACGAAAAATGGAGATTTGTCCAGCATATATTGGAGTCGTACCATGATGAAGGTCGTCCGGTTCCAGTGTCGACCAGATAGATGTCGATGGCTGACTCTTGGTCTGCTCCCTTTTCATTTCTTGGTTCATTTCTTGGCTCATTTGCCCTTGTTCGTTGTGATCCCAAACGTCGATTCTATCCGATAGACATAGAGTCCTCTTGTGTTTCAATCGGTGTTGTATTCTTCTAGTCCATAGATAGGGAGGTGACTCAGGACATGTCCAGCGTCTCAGAGCGAGCATTTTCATCTACTAGCATCTGCTCACAGAACCCGTTCGTTTGTACAAATCATTTGCGCGGAGTACATTTTTTGAGTAATTACACAAAGCAATCAAACCTCTCTAGATTCTCCTGGAACCACCGCAGACGCCCCTCCGGGATCGCATCCACATCTACCCCTCTCAGAATCACCTCCTTGAGAGGGATCTTCATCTCCTGTCTACGCAACACGATCATATAGACCGATTCTAAAGCATGCGTGCGAAAATGGGTGACAATAAGCGTTTCGAGTCGTGGCGACCAGTCTCCAGAGCGTCGTTCCGGTATGAACACACTCTCGTAGAGTGGGGAACAAGATAGCACAAGTGTCGTGAGCTGAGGGAGATTGTTGTATAACAAATCGGCGTCACTGCCGACACGAAAAAATTCGCCCTGGATGCAGAGATACTCGATGGTAGCAAGCAAACAGGGCCACTCTTGAATGGAGGGAGTTTCGGGGGATGTGCGGATTCCTGTCTGCGGCTCAACAAGCTTGGCAACGAGCGGTGCAATGCTGGTAGAAATATTGCAGTATGGCCGTAAGGTGAGCTTTTTGAGGGCGGGAATGTGGCAAAGACGAAGCAGCTGAGTTGAGAGTCGGATTGACAGGGAGATGACCAATTGTTCAAGCCTGAGAAGCTTGATTGGAGGTGTATTCAGCTCAACCCAGGGGGGGTCATCCATCCACGGAACCTCGAAAATAAAGACTTTTAATTGTGGGGCGCCATGCAAGATGTTGGCGAATGCAGTCCAGGAAGGGTGACCACGGAAGTGGCTGAACGCGAGATGGAGAGTCGTGAGGTTGGATGCAGAGGCGACCCATGGTTGGGTCCAATCCACGACCACGGCAACCAGAGAGATGTTTCTTAGACGAGGAGCCGAGCGACGAAAAACCACAAAATAATCGGACAGATTATCATCGTCTAGATCTCTCCCGTAACGCGACACTTTATCATGGCAAGCCAATACAACGGACGTGAGTTGGGGTGCGGATGCAACACCCGTTTTGAAGATTGTATCAAGGACTTCGTCCATATGCGCGGCCGAAGCCACGCGCGCTTCAAAGGAACGCCAGCGGTACATGCGTGGAAGAAGCAGCTCGCAGATGGTAGGCAGGATGAATTTCGGTTTGTCGAAACCTTCTGAGTGGATTCGTATGTCTATGGGAAGGTCCTGGGTCCGAGTCAACTGTGCCCAAACGCGAGCGCGAGGAGAACGTGATCCGGAATGGAAGGCGAAGACTGTCCAGAGGGACGGTGTTGAAACTGCCACCTCGCGCCAGTCACGACAGACATGCGAAAGAGGTAAACAAGGCAGTCTTTTGGTGGCGGGTGAGATGGTTGCTTGGGGTGGTTTATGGGTGGCGTAACCCTCGCCTGTAAGCTCTTCGGGGTCGTCGACCGAGAGTTGGCTGTGCACGCTATCGCTCACGAGCGTGAAAATACGGGACAGAAGTTCTGCGGGAAGCTTGCGAATACCCCCTGCCGGAGGATTGAAAGGGTTGTTGGTTTCGAAGGTCTCCATCTGGACTTGGACGGTCGTCAACCACTGTACTCGGTGGGTAAGCAACGATCGAAAACAAGTAGTAATAAAAAGTGCCAGTTACCCAGTCCACACTGAAGCTGTGAGGGATCGCGAAACCGCAGTGAATGAAGTCAGGATGCTTATCGATCGTTCTGCTCGGAGTTCAAAAATACCGGTAAGTCGTGTCTTCAAAGCACGGCGCAAGATCATATTAATTATAGGAGTTCGCCGTGCTTGCATTTGCTATCGCCGCCATCGAAGCCGGTTTCTTTCTGACCTCCATGTACTCGAACACCACCTCCAACTTGAAGCAGTCCCGGGCCATCGAACAGGTGTACGAGCCACACTCTCCTCCCCATGGGCCAGAGCGTGAGCTGCTGCCACATCCGAGTCCACACGGTGCAAGTAGCGGCATGGACATGCCACAGGTCCATTTACCTCAGGATCCTGCTCCGATGGACACTGATGTGCCGCAGGCGCAAGAAGTGTATGTGTCATCTACGCATTTCAGGCCCTCGTCACTTATGGCATCGGTACACCTCTAGCTATGCAGACGGGGCTCAATCTACCAACCAAGGTGGCGAGGAGGCTGCAACTGCGCAAGATCCTATCGGCGATGAAGTTGACATGAAGAAAGTCAAGGAGATGTACGTGTTTTCGCGGCTCGTTTTATGAATCCTTAATTCACATTGTGCTGCGGGTGCAGATACGTAGATGGTCAATTCGTTGCAGTGCGCGTGATGTGGACCATATCAGTAAGCGACGTGCCAGCACGCGATTTGGAGGACGATGACAAGTATGCTTCTTCCTAGCTAAATTGTATATGATTCGTTCCCTTACCATTCTCGTGACAGTGCTCAACTTGCCAAGTCCCACGGCGTGGCCGAAGAGCCCCAGGGCAAAGACGAGGCGATGGTCGTCAACTCAGACTCGGTCGACAATGCTACGAATACGTCGAGCGATCATGATCCGTACGTGCACAAAACAGATGACCCTTACATATTGCTCATCGCATGCAGTGCTGGTAATTCTATGCCACCCAGGCCGTCGCATCTGCACCGCCGCGGTTGGGGTCGTCACCCCGACGAAGAGTTTTTCCATACCGTTCCATCATCGGACAGAAGATTTCACAAGAAACGTGCCGTGTTTCGCCGCTGGCCGCGCAAAACAGACGGTAAACCATTCGGGGATGATGATGTGCCCCATAGTACGCTGTCAGCTGATGGTATTCCATGGGGCGCTACCTTGTACGACTTTTACACCGTCAGAACGTTTCCCAATAGCCCTTATGAATCGGTCATGACTGGGAGCCAGCTGTACCAAACGATGCGTGCATTGGGAGAGTCGAACTTCGCCATTCCAGAGACCAAGTGGGCCATGTCGGAGGGTCAGCCAAGGGTAGAGGGTGCCGCGGATACGGAGGAGTTGATCAGTATTATCGACAAGAAGCTACGGGTTTTACCTCTCCCATATATCCCCCACGACATGTCCGGGGAAAACAAGGTGCAACAGGAAGGGAAGCAAAAGGAAGAAAGCATTGAGGATGACACCCAACCCATTTCCATCCCATCGACGAACCCGGTCACGTCCCCTTTCCATCCGAGCCATTACCCCAAACCGTGGCCCTTCACTCCCTTTGAAAACAAGCTATCGATCCTTCTCCAGGAACGCATCCCGTTGCATCTGTTGCCACAAACGCTCCACGTCCATGACCCATTCTGTTTGCTCACTGCGCAGGATCCATGGTTTCGCGACACTTCCTGGACGTCCAGGCCCGACATCGTACGAACATACAATCTCCAACTTTCTGAGCACGCACGTGCGCAGTGTGAAGACGCAAGAAAAACAGCCGAGGAATTAGCAACGCTTAAATCGCGCACGGTGATTTTCCTAAGGTATCAACGCACAACGGAACAAGCCAATAACCACGAGCCCATTGTCGAAGTACCTCTTCCACCTTATCCGCTCCGTCCCACAAAAACCGAGGAGGCCCATTTATACATCTCCCCCGTCGCCAAGGTCGGCGAGGGACATCACTCGATCGTGTACAAGGGCGAGTGGGAGTTACCGCGCGACATATTTGCGAAACAACGCATCTGTCCACTCTGCTTCAGAGAGAGTGTTGACAAGGAGATACAGCGATTGAAGGATACAGGAGGATGGGACAGAATGTTGAAAGCGGCTTTACGGGGCCCCGATGTGTTTGGAGGCAACCAAGTGGCGATGCAAATAGAGCAGGATGCAATCAACGACTCGGATCTGACTAACCTTGCAAGAAATGGGGAGACCATTGAGCAGGAGATCACCTGTATCGTTTCTCCAGACGCAGCTCCATCCCAAATTGTGGAAATGATTGACCAAACCGACACTTGGGATGAGCTTGTGAAGAATCCGGAGGTCAATCAGGTAGAGCTCTGGTTTGGCGATCATCATGATGACAAGTCCACTCAAGGTTCATACGGTATTCCCGTCATCCGTATCGACCCACCATCCTCATATGAAAGCCAACAATCCTGTACTCACGGCATGTCTGATGGCCCTGTCCCTCGTACCGCCAAGTTCACCGTCGTCGCGAAACTCTCCCTCAAGGACGATCCCCATCTTTCCAGGGAGGCAAGAAATTATCAGAACTTTCCGGAACGCTTTTTCCAGCACTACAATGGGTATACCTTCATCCGTGAATTGCAGACCATAGTACCTGTCAATGCCGTTGTACCGCAGTTTTACGGGTACTATACCCCACACGAGGATCCAGAGAGAAACCCCGGGCCAGCTGAACCGTGCTACCTTAGCCCCATCCTCCTGCTGGAGCATTGTGGCGAACCCATCCGCCCCAAACAGCTCTCGAGCGAAGACCAGGAAGAGTGCAAGAGTCTGCTGTTACGTTTCCACCGTGCCGGATGGCTCCATGAGTCCATCGCGCCACGCAATTTCCTCGTTCAACAAGGGAAACCGACCGAGTTCCCTCACAAGCGGGAACGCAAGCCAGAGCTGAGTTTCCGGTTGATCGATTTTGGGCGGTCGAGAAAGTATGACGACATGGAGGAGAGACGGAATGAAGAGGTGGAGGTGCGGAAGATGTTCGAAGGCAGAACCTACAAGCTCGTGCCGCCGCAACAAGTTTCGAGTGGAAGGGAAGTGTTTTTGAAAATGGAAGACGGGAAGCTTTACTATGGGACATAGTTGTCAAAAATTGCCATTTTGTACACGTATGTTGTATGTTTTGCTGGTCAACAAGGTCGGGACTGATCCGGAGTCTGCTCGCATAACCGTCTGGCGATCAGGATTGTTTTTACTCGGGACCATGTCAGTATAAAAGCGTCGCACTCGGAGTTCGAATGGTTCGTCTTTGCTGTACTAGTAACCTTCGGTGGTACCCTACCGGGCCTCCCCGCTTTTGCTGCACTCACTCCCCATGGCAAGGGCGGAAATGGCGCAGACCCACGAAGTCGATGACGAACCTCGGGTGCTCCTCTCGCGCGACTCTTCCATTCCTCCGGAAAAGCACGTCTGTTTCGTTAAAAAGCTCCCCTCCGAGCTGCTTTCCCATGTGTTTGACATTGCCGTGTGGGACGGTAATGATCTAAGTGA
>QFES01000806.1:0-13536 GCA_003316375.1 Tylopilus plumbeoviolaceoides
TGACCAAACCTGCCAAGGATGGCTTGACATTGGACACTCTTCGTTTTCTCCCAATAGTGGACCCCAATGCATTCGGCTTTGTGGACCCCACTGACATGCTCAGGGGATGTCATTTGATCCCGGTGTTTGACAAAGGACATGTTCATCCCGACCTAACTTCGATGTCGCACATTGCCAAGGATGGCAGAGACTGGAGAAAATATTATGTAAATAGGTGAGATACTATCACCTTTGTGGAACCCAGGCCGTATGACCTCAAGTTGACTGAAGATTTGTCGATCGCGATATGGTTCTTCGATACCACTGGGGTGAAGGGATAGGTCACGCTTACGCACATTCCAATGATTACCGTGGAATGAACTCGAACTACACCGTGACACTTATCCGCAACTTGAACTCAGAATCGGTGCCAGTTGCGACCAACTTGCAAGGCCATGACAGTGGTGGGACAGACATCGAAATGGCCACTGTGGATTCAGGGAAAGGTCTTGACGATGAGGATGAGTTCACATTGAAGGACCGGGAAGGGCTTGACTGGGCAGACGAGATCAGTATCAGTGACCTGCGTGAGACTGAGGACGCGGAAGGGTTGGAATCAGACTCGGAGGATCTAGGGAGCAATCCGGACTGGGTAGATGATGCTTAATGTCATTCAAGTTAATCAGAGGCAAACTAGCTACACCCGAGTCCATCCAACGCACCGCATGAAGCAGTAGGCAGCCCAGCGCGATAGACGCTTCGCAAGCGAAAACGCGAGTGAGGCAGGTGACGGCGATATCGGGAGTGCACGACGACGCATGCAGAACGAGGCCGAGAGGTCGACAACGTATCGAAACGCGTCGATCGAGGGGGAGAGAAGAAGCCCATTGGCCCACGTACGATCGACCACGGCTGACGAAAGAAGCGATAAGCACGATGGAACGGCCGACGACGACATACCTGAGGATCCCCCAGAGCCACCTCCACCACTTGACAGGCCAACGAGCCGATCACCTACGCCCCAGAGCGCACAGCTCGAGGGGAAGCGGAGTGCAGCAGCGAGCTGCGACGAGTCGCGCGACGACGGCGATACGGACACGTCAGCACCATCCAGCCACGGCGAGGACGCTGGAAGCGTGCCGAAGAAGCCTGTGGATGCGTCAGACGAACCCAAGAGCTTTGAGCTCGAGGGAGAGGATGTCGGATACGAGCTCCGAGGGACTTACCGATGACGACGTGGATGCATCAGGACCACCTAGACGTCACGAGGACGCTAGGGACGTGTCAACAGAGCTACAGAACCTGTCGGAACACGAGCGCGAAGGGTTAGAGCAGCCAGAGAAGGCGGACTCACCTGAACGAGCTCAGGACGCCCCACGACGCGAAGCGCACGCGACGGGAGCACCTAGGCGTGATGAGGACGCCAGGAAACGTCAAAATCAGTTGCAAAGCGCATCAGAACGTGCCCGAGAACGCTCACAGCAGGGTGAGGGGGAGAACTTACCATATACGACCCCAGAGCGTCCAGGCGACCCGAAACGCGATACGGCGGTATGACGAAACTGCCACAGCACCAGGGAAGACCCCAGAGCCGATCAGGACGAGCGCGATGTCGAAACGAACGTGCTACGTCGAGATACAAGGCCAGGAGATGCTGAGGGCGACCAGATCGAGTTGGGACGCGTCGAGGGCGATTTATACTGCGCAAATGATGCGAAACGCGTCGAATGCGATGGTGGACGATGGAAGATGGACGGTGCGACGAGCGCACCACTCTGCGAGTCGAAACGAGTCGAAACGGAGGCGCCAGCTGAATACCAGACGGATCAGCACGGGCAGCGACAGGACGCAACGAGCGACGTACCTGAGCCATCCACACCACCTCCCAACCATGCCCGACGACCCCACACCAATCCGAACCCACCGCGTCGACGACTCGGAGGACAAATTAAAACGCGACCTAGTAAAAAGGTCAGCTACATCCGAGCGTACGGATTGACTCACCAATGCGAACGGCCACCGTATTGAGCGAGTCAGACGCACTACCTACAGTCCCAGGACACAGTCCCATACTCGCAACGGACCCCTCGAGACATCCGACGGCCGATTGAAGTCAAGCGCGCACTTACCAAATCGGGCAGACACGACAACACCAAGGATTACAATACTTATAATTAATGACAAACACTTGCCTTGTGTCCCGAGCAATCTAATATACTATCAGTGATGCTTCACCTAGATGGTGACAATATCCATCCATGATCAACTGCCATACATCCTCAATTTAGTTGCTCATTCGAAGCCTTTCTGTCACATGGTTGACGTTCAGATATACCTGCCTACAACCAAGTACCAGACTGTGTCACACAGACAAAGTGTGACAAGTTCCATCTGCTTATGTCACTGCCTTCACGATTTCCTGATGTAAGCTAGTACATGAGCAGCATTGTAAGAATCCAGAAAGCTAATGAAGTGAATATTAACTGTGATATAACATAGCGTGTTAGAAAACAAAAAAAAAAAGTTGAAAGACTAAGAGGGCATAATGACCCTGGGCTGACGGCCAGTGCGATCCTCGCGCGGGTGCGTATGGCTAGTAAACTGGGACACCGTTCTCGTTCAGGGTCCGAGATTATGTACTCCATACGTAAACGGTTGTGTTGTACTTTTCACCGCTTCTCTTCAAGTCCGCTTAAGAATGCGAGCCATGTCTTCTTATCAATAACTCCCTCATCTACGAGCACCGCGTTTGTGAAAGAGTACGTCGCATAGAATAAATCAACTTACAGTTCCCATCGGCGTCGGTAACGATGACGTATCGGGCTCCCAACTTGACAAAAAATTGATGAAGAAGCTCCAGTGGTGCATGAGATTGGATGGTGAGCGGAGCCTGAGAACATGTCATGTTCATCCTTGCAAGGTTGGGGTGAAATGTGACAAACTTCATCCATGTACACACTAAAGTCGAATAAGTCTTCCTCGCGCACGACGCTGCCCTCGATCCATGAGGACGTGATATCGCGTTCTATAGCGCCAGATTTGAATTTAACGGCCTCATGAGCATTCTCCGCAACGATTGCTGCCAAACGTTTCTTCAAAACAAGGCACAGAGCAAAACAACAATGGCTGACCCAGTGCATGTTCCAGTTCACTCGCGCCAATGTACCCCACCATGCGCAAGTCATCTCCATCGGAACGTACGATGGGGAAACCACTGTCATCATGACCTGCATTGACGAGCGCTTGGAGCTGGTCTCGAAGACTTTCAACAGTATTGCGACCATCTACCCGAATGACATCTACACCGTGATCTGTCTGTGCCGTCTGTCGGTAAGAGTTCAACGGGACGCAAGAAAGAAGACGTACAACGTCATTGATTGAAAAATGGGACCAAAGATACTCGTGCTTTGCATCAAGATACGGGAGTTGCGATAACCTTGGAAAGAAAGTTCGCCGAGTATTTATGTGATCGTCACTTTGGGTGGCTTACTCGATGACTAGATCATATATTCCTTTGGGTTCCAGTGTGTCAGCAACAGTTTTCGCAACGAGGACAGCCAACATGACCGGGACAGCATACGTCAGAGTATCTGTCAACTCGAACATGATCACCGCAAGCGAAACTGTCGTTCGCTGTTGAATCCATCAGTCAGTTACCGTCAGAGAGTGGACATGCTGAATTGCGGACCGTGACACCAGATAATGCTGCAGCGGCACCAACCATGGCATACAAACCAGGAATTACACAGTCCTTGTCGCCGTTGCAGGTAGCAAAGACGAACAGATTCGGATAACGCCATAGCAGATGTCGAATAATGATACCAAGAATACGTCCAGCGCAGGCACCGACCCCAAGTGTCGGGATAAAAATACCTGCAGGAAGTTTGATGCCAAAGGTAACGACTGTCAGTGCGCCTTTCATAAGCATTGCCACCAAAATCGACCGGGCAACTGGCCAGACTTGTTGCCAATCAGCTGGGTCTGCGGCGCACAGGCCCCACCGATCATCCGCGCCAACCATGTTACATTCAGAAAAAAGGGTGTAAACGAGTTCTGTCCCCCCCATACGTGTGTATGGGTTCAGAAAACAAAATATCGCAGTGACAAGGGTAATCTAGTGTTGTCAGCAACCACCCCTCACAGCGCATTCGTACTCACCAGCACGACTTCCAGAACAGGATGCCTGCTTAGCCACGTTTTACCGCGAATATCGCGGCTCCAGCGGTAGTTGAGTTTTGAGAAGTAAGCACCATATATCCCCTTGCGAAGAATGCGTAAGAGCCAGATGCGGTATAAAAGAACCTACCCCAAAAACCCCCAACAGCACAAAACAGACCAGTTCGTATGCGTGCCAATCCTGCAGATGCGTCAGAAATCAATGCAGAACACCTCTAAAAAAGATATACCCTGTCATAAGTAACTTGGAAAAGTACAAGCTTCCCTGTTCCGAAGGGATCGAGGAATCTTAGGGTGATGGCTGCAATCATGGCGCAGAAAAAGCTAACAAGGAATAGGTGATGATACATTCAAACAAAGATGGGTACCCGTACCTTCGCCACATTACCTGAACATAACGAAAAAGTTAGACGGCGGCACTAAAAAGTTAGAAATAGAGCTAACCTTTGGAGGGAAGTAATAGGAGACCTCCTCCAAGCTAAACAGGGTACCTCCAATAGGCGCCCCGAAAGCGACTGCGACACCAGCAGCACAAGCTGCGCTGAGGATTTCACGCCGCTTCGCTAGTCGGGCATATCATTCACGCTGACATCGATCATGATTGCGAAAGAGAGACAAACCTTCATTGTTTTCGTATTTCCGCTGGAACCGACTAACGATATTACCAATGCAGCTCGCAATGTGAACAAATGGCCCTTCCTTTCCTGAAAGCAATTCAGTGGAGAAAGGACAGGGATGGCGAGGCACAAAGCTAACCGAGAGTTAGGCCAGAACCAACTGAGAGAGCCAAACCGAATGACTTGGTGAATAAAGTGCGAACACCGAGATACCCATGTATTACGAAGCCTATGCGTGTATAAGAATAGCGTCGATACATAAGCATGTGGACAGAATATGAACCTGAAAGAATCGTTTTGATTTCGGGTATACCACTTCCTGCAGCCTTGGCAAACCTAAGATGGTCAAGAATACCGAGCAGATTCTTGGACGTACGTAATACAATGTTTGACGCTTCACCACAGGTATAGGATGCTTTCCATTGGTATCATCATATTGTGGTGATAAAACTCCGGAATCTTTGCGAGTGGTAAAAGAGGTCGAAGCAGTCAAGTGTATGGTAAGAAGACAGGATGCTGTCGCCCATAGAATCTGATGAAGTGAACGTGACGGATATCAGGCACACATAACCGCACGTAGGAAAAGCGCTCACCGCAATGAAGGTATAGCTAATGTACTCCACGTAATCCTCTTCAATGGCACCGCCGTAGCGATACACCCATGAAGACCATTCCACCCACTCAGAGCACTTGATATACGAAGGATGCAATTTGGTATCGAGACAGCAAAACCGCTTGGCTTTCCACCATCCAGTGGAACAATATCCATATTTTGCGTCAAAAAACCATTGTTCCGATCGCACAACGAGGAACGCAACAACGGCGGTTAAAAAGCCAACAATTGTGACTATTATCCACCCGAGACTCTTGTCAAACACGAGGCGCAGATGGGAACGGAGGGATTTCCCATGCCTCAGCCGGGTAAAGCGAATAGAATCCTTGATGGTGTCATGTAACCAGTCAATGGACGAAAAGGAGGAATACCAGACCCGAAACCCATTGATGCGAACATTGATGTCGTCATCCGAGCCAGAGAACTTGGAGCGGACGAGGGGAGCATCGTACGCCGAAATGCGTCTCTGAGTGAAAGAGAGACGGCGGGTGAGGGTAACACGTGCAGGGGTTGGAGAACGAGTGGTTGGAGTTGGAGGTCCTGAGAACGCTCCACGTGGAATGGGAAGGCTCGGTAACAGAGGAAGATTGCGATGGCCAACAGTGCTCGATGACCGTGTTCCTAGAGGTGGTCGTATAGTTCCGTAGTTCGTGTGATCAGAGGAATTGCCTAATGAGGTTCGTTCTTCGGCACTAGCGTTGTCCCGAGGAAGATGCGGAGGCCCGAGTGCGACGGCACTCCCGATGTGAAGAAGACGCTGCCTTCTCCAGTCCACGGAAGAAGGACCGCTAAGCGGACCGTTTGGGGGTACCTCTTCGACTGGGTTTGAGAAAGAGTGCAACGATTGTGAACGCCTCTCGCGAGTCGGCATAGTGGGTGATCGCCTTCAGGTTATACCGTGCACAGCAAGGGCTCGATGTTAGTATTTCATGAGCTCTGGACATAAACATGAAGCTTACCTGGTGAAAAGGAACGAGAGCGGACCCAGGGATGGTGAATGGCAAGACGACCGAGGTGGTGGTTCCAAGTAACATCACTGTTATATATCGGTTATCAGTTTGAGGTAGTGGGACAAACAGTCACAAATACGACACTCTACAGTGACCACCATCTAAAACAATGACGACAGCTGGCCTTGGTGTGCCGGTCAAACTATTGCACGAGTCTCTTGGGCATATTGTGACTGTCGAACTCAAAACTGGCCAGCTTTATCGCGGAAAACTCGCAGAAGGTTGGATGCCTTGCACGTGTCGCATGATTGCTCTGATGCTCTCACCCCTCTAGCCGAGGACAACCTGAATATATCGCTGAAAGAGATCACAGTAACTGGACGCGATGGGCGTGTTTCCCAGCTAGATCAAGTGTACATTAGAGGAAGCATGATTAGGTTCTTCATCGTGCCAGACATGCTGCAAAATGCTCCCATGTGCGTCGGATTCACCGATCGCTGTTCTACGACTAAAGCGCTGTAGGTTTAAACGGGTTGGTCCTAACGCGATGCGGGGACGCGGTATTGGTACGGCGCGTGGACGTGCCACGATTATGCGAGGTGCGTTGCTCGGATCTCGTGCACATTGCTCACAATGGATGACGTCTCCTTTTAGCAAATGGTGACTACTACATCTATGTACGCGTGCAAAATACTGATGAACGCTCTTTCGCAGCTCGACGTGGTCGTGGCGTGCCCACGGCGCGTGGAATCAGGCGATGAACTCGTTTCGAAGTGACCAAAAAAAGACTTTTCATGTTGCATATGTAACTTTCTTGTCCAATGCTGATAGTGTACTCGGCTGTGAGACAGTTGTGTAGGAAAGCCATGCCCAAGCAGTACCTGAACTAAAAGTCAGAAACCCGTCCTTTGAAACTCCAATCGCCGCCGTCTTCCTTGACCCATTTTACGACAGGCTCGGTCTTTGGGCCTCCCTGCTCGCCTGTGAGGGGGTTTGTGTCGCCCTCAAAGTCAGGCTTGACGGGTTTCCTGGCATCTGGATGGAGTGTGAGGTCTGGCTGTGTCTGGGCGGCACGCTGGAGGTCCTCGAACTCGCGCTGCTGGTCGCGGGGGAGTGGTGGAGGGGCGGGACGTGTGTTGAACGTGCGCACAGCAGGGCGGAGGGTGGACCGAACGATCCGAAGGAGGAGGGTCATGATGGGAAATCTTGGTAAACCACCTCAGGAACGTTCACACCGCTTTCGGCAACCTGACGGCACCGAAGCAATTCAGACTCCGCTCAAGGTTTAGCAGTCACGTGGATGTGACAGAATACCGGATGAGTAAAATGGTCGATTTGGTTGGGAGATCGCTCGTTCACCGAGCGAGCCATCTCTTTCTTCTTGACCACACCTCTCCTCTCCTTTCTCGAACCGTGACCGTCTGGCTCAAATTTAGCTCAATCAACACCCCTCTTGCCCTTGCACTCCTCCGATCACGCAGCCATACAGCATGTATGCATCCAACGTCATAGAAATCGCAGACTCTACCTTTACACACTCCATCTCACCCGCAACCTCCATGCTCACAATGCATCACCCCGACCCTTTCTCGTCAGACTCTATCTACAAGAAACGTAAGATCGAGCGTGCGTGTGACGCTTGCCGTCGCAGAAAGACAAAGTGTGATGGCCCGCGCATGCCCGACAACATATGCACAAATTGCTTACAGAATCGCAAGACATGCTCCTATGTGTTCGTACACCACCGCTCATATTTCACGCCCCCCTGACTTAGTATTTCCTTCAGCGAAGCTTCCAAGCCTAGAGGTCCTCCAAAGGCGTGAGTCCGCTCGCCTAACTTGATTTTACCACTCTGACTTGCATGTCATAGCTATATCACCAGCTTAGAGGACAGGTTGGAAAAGATGGAGGCGCTCCTTAAGCGCGTGAGTATATTTTGGCACTTTTTCGCTTCCCTACCTCCTGCCGATTTGGCAGCCATCCCCTCTTGAGTGTTTATCCCCCCCTGGGGTCCATTCGCATTTATTTGCCACCTAAAACTTCTCTAACTGACACTTTGCACAGCTCCGGCCTGAATCCGATTTCTCCGAGGAGTTGGGACCCCCCGTGACTCGAGACTCTTGGAAGACGGATCCTGAACTATCCCGCCGCGTGTCACCCCACGAAAAGTCAACATCACCTTCCGGATCTTCTCCCAGACCAAAGGGTTCGCCTTTAACACGCTTGCAGTCCAAAGCTACTCACAATTGCCGCTCATTAGGTGCCCTACGGAGTGATACAGACCTCTCTTCAGACGGCCATGCATCTTCAGACAGCGAGGAAGTCGGCGAGCTCAGCCTATCGCGCGGAATGAAACGATTGACGATTCGCGGTTTGGAACCCGCGCAAGATCACCGTCCCATAACCGACAATCAAGTCCGCTTTCATGGCAAGAGCAGTTGCTTCAAGCTTATCGAACCCACCCGGAAGCTAAGAGACGAACACGTCAACCGTGTGACTGGTGGAGACGATCGCAGCGCCTCATCTCGCGACAGTATGAGTCCGATTAATGCTGCAGCATTGCGGCGCCCCAAATTTTGGACTACACCTTCTGTGAGTCTCGGATCCTATTCTAGTCCTTGACCCTGTTCGCTGTAGATGTCCGAATCTAATTTCTCCACCAGTGGGAGCTAGCATTTGAAGGATTTCAGAACCGACTCGACGACCTGTCCTTTTCACTAGCTGAGGATTTCCCACCCCAAGACCTCGCTGACAGCTTGATCAAACTATATTTTGAAAACGTTAATCCATTCCTCCCATTGTTTCACCGCCCAACGTTCGAGCGCCAGTGGAGCGATGGTTTACAGCGTAAAGACGCATGGTTCGGCTGCCTCTGCTTGTCCTTGTTCTCCGTTGCTAGCCGCTGGAGTGACGATCCCCGCGTGCTTGATGACGCTCGAGATAGCGTACCTCTGGATGAAAGGCCTGTCGAGGAATACAAGTGGCAGCGCGCTGGGTGGAGATTCTTTAATGCGGCAGTTGGTGTGTGGTTTTTTTCTAGCGCTACGCATATAATATTCATGATCGCAGATGTTCATCGAGGTTCTCTTAGTCTCTTTCATCCAGCTGGTCTATTCGAAGTCCAGACCATGGCGGTCAGTGGGACGAAATAAGTAGAGATTCTTACTTACTAACATTACCCAAACAGTTACTTGGCATGTTCTTACGAGGCACGGCCTTCCATCCGGTTGCATGGCTTTTCATTAGCATCGGTCTTCGCAAAGCACAGGATGTCGGAGCGCACCGGAAAAAGATATACGGAGACAGACCAAGCGTTGAAAGCGAGCTCTGGAAAAGGGCGTTCTGGGTCCTTGTCCTTCTGGATAGAATGGCAAGCGCTGCCTTGGGACGACCGTGCTGCTCAGGCGAGGAAGAGTAAGCTCCCGTTTCTGGTTACATATTTTGACAAACCCTTGTTTGCAAAGGTTCGATGCAGAGCTCCCACTAGAAGTTGATGACGAATACTGGGAAACAGAGGTCCCGCAGAAGAAATTTCAGCAACCACCGGGCAAACCATCAAAAATAGCTGCCTTCAATTCGCATCTCAAATTGACGAAGATTGTGGCGTACGCCATGAGAACAATCGTAGGTTTTCCCAGGTCCGTAAAAAAATTTCGACTAAAGTCTTTGGTAAGTATGCCCTTGATAGGACAAAATTATTATTCAGTGCCGCGTGTCCGCGGTGGCAAGATGTTTTAGCACAGCTGAATCAAGCGATGACCGAATGGGTAGATTCGGTTCCCAAACATTGTGAGCCTGATTATGTGCAAGCGCCGTGTCCCATGGCTCACACTTTGTCAGTACACTGGTCACCCCACATCGAAGACCCGCTGTTTTCACATCAGTCGGCAACGTTATACATCACTTACTATCTGATCCAGATAATCATCTATCGACCTTTTTTGCCGCCATCCCTTCACTCTGCTTTGAACATTGTCCCTCATGCCAATATGCCGATCCCTTGTATTGCAATATGTGTCAACGCTGGCAAGTGTGTCTCTCGTATATTAAAGGCACTATCTTCCCGCGGTTATTCGAACACTCCTGTTCTCATCCTGGGTTCGCATGTCTGCGCCGCAATTCTGCTCATGAACTTCTGGGACCTGAAATGGCAAGAACGCAATCAAATGAAGTGCGACGGGTTTGAAGACATCAAGTCTCCTCTAGCTCTACCCATGGCTGAGTTACTCGAAGAAGTTTCGGTTTTCATTGAAGCATTGGAAGCTGTCAAACCTCGCTGGAGGAGCGCAGAAATGTACTTGTCAGCGTTTACTACAATTTATTTTTCGTTGGGCAATCCACTGAGCAATGGGAAACAGGAATGATCTCAGTTCTTCGTTGCCACATAGTCTCGGCGGTTACGAGCCCAGCATATCCGATAACGATTCCCTTTCAGGCCATTATCCCCCCAAGTTTGATGATCACACCTATCTTAACGCTCCTCAGCAAGACTTTACAGGCCTTGCAGACTACCGGGACCCACCGCCAGAGTATCCTATTGCTCTGCCACCTCCCATTAATACGTACGCCTACGACACCCATGTCGAGCCTCCGGAGTGTAGCCCTCACTTCTTTGAGTTCCCTCATATTACGCGATATCCCGTTCCGAGTACTCTCCCTCTTCCCCCTTCCTCTGTTTCGCCTGGACAGGACCAGTCCATGTCGACAGCAGTCACTGCGTTTCAACCACAACGTAGTTTTGACCGGCTTTCCATGCACACAGAACTCGATGATCGAAGGTCATCGACATCCAGCATCCATTCTCGACCAGCCTCCCTATTCGATGAACGAGTTGTGGGTGACGCGCCCACAACACAGAAGGATGCATTCATGGCTAGTCGTGCGTCTTTCGGTGGGTCTGTGTCTGTGCCGACACACCCAGGTGCTGTGGGCAACTTTGGTCCTTACCAACCTTGGTGCGTGTGTCGACTTGTGTTCCTGTGCATTTCTCAAAGGCATGATCTCATAGGTCTGCCTGGGCCAGTGACTGGAATCACAACCCAGCCTATGTATCTGGTGCGACTTCTAACAACGCAACCATTCCACCTAGCTATTTATCGCGGGACAGAGTAACGCGGAATTCACGCCACCACACTCCCTCGTACTCCGGACGTTACTGACCCGTTGGATACCCTCGGCATGCTTTCGCCATAGATTGTTGCGGACATTTACAAGGAATGTTTTTGTGCTCTACTGTCCCACCGCTTCGTTACCTATACCTCGCATGGCATAATATTACAGCGCTACTCTACATACCAGATGTTGTAGTCATATCGTTTGCATGTACTCTTGTGGAATTTATGTTTTTGCCGAGTTCCCACTTGTGTACACGCATCACCGATTTAGACCACCGGCACGACCTATATGTGTTTGTATAGTACTCTGCGCTCGTCGAGCTGGCTCTACTCGACTCGGCGGGACATCTTTGGCCATTGCTTTGTTCGGGTGCATGCGAGAGGGTGGGTACCGGTGGTGTGAGGTACGGGCGAAAGCGCGAAGCGCTTCCCGGCTCCAAACGATTGCGCAAGCCCATCCGGAGGCGTGAGCTGCGTCCACAGACGGTGGGAGGCCCGGTGAGGCCACACCATAGGGTGATGTGTCACCACCCGGTGACTGGTTAGATAGAAGTGGGAGTAGTCGTCAGTGGAACAGCGCCACGACCAATCGAATAGCATGGCCCGGTAGATGTGGGGGGTTCATCAGTGGGGCAATGCCACGGCCACTACTAGTAGACTAGGAAGAAGGGCAGCACAGCTCGGTGGGAGGGCTGTGCCCACTGGTAGGACTGGAGTGGTGGCGGCGCGGAAAGAGGCACGGGCCGCCTGCTACGCTCGTGACGCGTGACAGCTCGTGCATCACTCCAAGCATGACTTGCATTGAATTGATAGCGGAGCACACTTTGCAACACTAAATAACCCCTCCAGACTCACCACTCTCCTCCGCCCGCTGCCAGAACGCGTCACCCTCTTCCCAGTCGGATAGAAACGACCGAGGCGCGCAGGACGCCCAAACGACGAGCTTGCTCGAGCCTTCGGAGGACACCCGCCTCTCGGCCAGACGCCGACCCCACCCCCGAATGTCCTCTAAACACGCCTCCGTCGCCCCACCCGCGACCTGCAACACGAGCACCCTAATACGCCCACCCCGCACGACCCGCTCGAGCGCGTCCCCAACGGTGCTCGCAAAGCCCCCCTCGCCGACGAGCGCCGCGTGGAACACGAGCGCGAGGTGCGTCAGGCGGCGGAGCGCACCGAGGCGCGCGAGGCTGTCTGGAGTGGTAGACGCCGCCGTGGTGAGCTGGACCCGCAAGCGCGCGACGCGCGGCGAGACGATCGCCGTGTCAAGGCCGTCGCGACACGCCAGTGCGAGGAGGTGCTGCTCCGCGGGGGCGCTCGGAAGACGCCCGAACACGGCGGCATGCGGCAGTTCTGACTCAGCATCGTCCGCGGGGCAAACGCAGTGGACGTAGGAGGGAACGGAGAAGCCGCTGGTGAGGCTGGCGATGCCGGTGCATTCGGAGAGGACGGTGTGGATGCTGGTGATCGGACCTAGGGCTGTGATGCAGAGTCTGTGGACGGTTCTCTGCGCGAATCCGCGGGGTTTGCGGGCGAGGGTGGAGACGAAGGCGGAGAGGGAGCGGGCGGAAGAAAGACGGACGGTGTGATAGAGCGCTGGTTCGACACAGGTACGTACCCAGGAAGAGACTAGCGCGAGCGCGAGCGCGGTGGGTTGGTGAGCCGCTGCGAAGGAGAGGATGGAGAGGATGAGCTCGATCGGGAGGATAGCAAACGGAGAGGACATTAGTTGGGTGGCATGATCGCGTGGCGCACCGTCTTTAACGAGGGCTGATGCGGGCGTTGGAGCTGTCGAGTGATTGATGGATCCGCTGATTGTCGTTCTCTTTTGCTATTCGTTCGACGTCGACACTCTGATGTCATGGATGGAAATAACCCACACTTATGCGTACCTTCTTATCAAAGATCGTTAGAGGACCCTCTAACGTTGGTTACCTCCGAATGGAACGGTTCGTGTTTCATGTCCTTGTCAAGTCTTGTTGCCCACCGAATAATGCAAACGTACGCTGCTACGTCAAGCAAATCACATGGGTTACTATGCCTTCATGATCACCGGGACCGTCCGACATCGGCTGGTTCCGCCAACG
>QFES01000806.1:13629-52845 GCA_003316375.1 Tylopilus plumbeoviolaceoides
ATATGCCAATGAAGGTCTGTGGGATTCCCACCATATGTGTGGAACTCCCTATAAAGCCTATGAGCTCCCCATTAGATCTATAGGACTTTGACATGTGACCTATGGGAATCCCACAAGCTCTTTAGTAAATTCATTGTACATTACTTATTTTAATGGGAACTTTCATGTGGATGACTAATTGTTACTAAATGGAGTTAGATAGGCTAGATTAGTGGGAATCCCACAAGTCATGTGACCACAGAGAGAATATCCTAAAATGGCTATATTTTCATTTAGTATACATTAAGCTTGTGGGAAGCCCAGAGTGGTGGTGGGACTCCCATTATTATTGTGGGGATCCTAGCAGTTAGGTAATTCCTTACATAATGTCTCTAAATGGCTAAAGTTTCACTTTGGAAGCACAATATTTTTTGGGTAAGGAGGCCCTGAACATTCCCATATGAAAACATTGCAGCTAATAGCTGGTCTGAGGGGGTTGCCTGAAGTGGGGGTGGGATGTGTTATCACAAGTTGAGAGGGGAGTTTGAGATGGTGCTATGATGAAACAAAAGAAAAACTCTGGTACTTACTCGAGAATATGTGAGATGATTAGATCAAGTCTATTAAAAAACTTCCAGTTCATTGAACATGTTTTTGGACAGCTTGGTTACAAAGTAAGTCAATTCCTTGTCATCCCCAGTGATCAACCCATAGTCTTTCAATCCCATTCATATTTCTGCTACTTTTCTATTGTCCAGAAGGGTTTGGAACAACAAACAGACAAGTTGTTCATGGGGGGACTTGGCAATACCCCTCAAGATCTTTGAGGACAATTCAATGTCCCTGAGTGAGATCTCCAGTGAGATAGGGAGTCTGTGTAGTGTATGAATAATGCAGTTTGGTGTCAGGACAACTTAGAACTGACACCAATTTGGGTGTGCCAAGGAGGAGTAGCCATTGTGAGAATTTGGGCTCAATACAAGATATACTACTCATTAAGTATTGTATATTGAGGTGTGAGGAGCCACAAAAGAAGAAGTACTTATATGCAGTGTCACAAGACATCCTAATCAGAGGATATATTAGAGGACATTTGCCAGTTTTAGGTTGTCATTACACTACAATGCCTTGTGTACTTCTCATTTTCCCATCAGATGACCCTCAAAAAGGCCTGAACATTGTGTAAACACTGCTAATTTCATGAAAATGATCACATACATCAAAGGCATGGAAGGAATTGGATAGGAGCAACCAGGCATGTGGCTCCTTGCAAGAGGCTGAATGCTCAATAGGGTTCTATGGGCAATAGAATCAAATCTGGCAAGTATTACTAATTACTAGCTTTCTCATAGCAGTTTCTATTCTATATGCTACCAACTAGTTGTACTATGTAGGAAATGGTGAGAGGGTGATTTTATAGTGCTCACAGCATGCCTGTCCCAAAGGGACACCAAAAGCATTGTGGATTCATTTGAATTGCAATATTAATCTCCAATAGGATGAAAAGGAAGTCAAATCACTTGTGTTGGCTGATATAATGATGAGATGAAAGGAAAACTGAAAAACAATTTAAAATCCAACTAAGTAGTGTTTGCCACTCTGCTGGAAAAATCCAAGGGGGGCAATGAATGATGGAGTCATATGAAATTCAACAGAGACCTATGGGTAGCACTGTGGTGCCCAGGGGTTGATGTTCAATCCTTGGGCATGACCAATCTGCCCTCAGTGTAAGCTATCAGTACAGATAACAGAAACTCTTTTCACATCTCACCACCTCCTCAAACATAATTCCCTCCAACTTGGCTGCTTTCTTGATCTGCTCTAGTTCAGGTCCATGCATCAAATCCATTTCTCTGCACTCCATCCATTTGTTCTCCCTCACAAGAATTATGCATACCACTGTTTGTGATAAAAACTAGTTAATCAAACTTGGAAAGGTGGCAAGTATTGAATGTGTGCCTATAGAACCTAAGCTTGCAAATGAGAGTCCATAGGTCAAAATGATCATCAATTGATGATAGGTTAAGCTATCTTACTAGCAGTCTACCAGTAGGTAAGCTTACAAACTTCTACAGGCTGGTCTAGTCTAGGATAATACTAGGCCAGATCAAGACAGCTCTAGCCAGTCAGGTACCTTCCTAAAGAGGCCAGGACACTATTCTATTTTGGCTAGCCTTGGACAGTCTGAAAAGGAACTAGACAGGAAGGGGTGAGTTTGCTGATGAGTATAGCCCACTGCCATGTCCATCACTTTGCTGCCAATGTGATACTTTGCACCAAGAGTAACCAACATGACCAAAAATACTAGTAAGTAATATTTCCCACTTACTGCCCAATGGTTTCAATGTGCTGATCAATTGGCTTGCAACTCACTGACAAGTTCAATTCTATGTTCTTATGAGTGAAAATCTGGCATGTGTTTTGTTTAGCATTGACAGCAAGTCTCCAAGTCATTGAACTGTTTGGGCATTGTTGAAGGCATCAAACTATGTCTGAGTATCTTCCAGCCAAGCCTATGTCTGACAACTACATTTTTAACCAGCTGAAAACCCCAATGCTATTTTCCCAATGCAAGTTAATGGAAGGCAGCACATTTCTTTGTCAGGCAGGCAAAAATATGAAGAAGCAAGAAACAGGCTAATGGCATTTTAGTATCTAGAAGTTGGCCAATGCGACCAAAGAATTAAAAGCAGTTCATGCCATCCTATTTTAATATTTGCAAATGATGGCCAGGCACCTGGCATTGTGGAGTCCAACAAATGTAGAAGACAACCAAAAAGGTGAAGCACTTATAGATAACATCACCTTGCTGCCATCTAAATTCACAGTGATTGAGGGCATTCTTGTGCAGCCCCACAAGTATAATGTATGTACTTTTAATTCTGTGATATCCTTGATACTAACTTCAGGCCATTCAGCCAGCCAACAGAGATAGACAAGATTTTCAAGTTGTGTGTGTGGTATCAGATACAGTTTGAATGCATCTTGTACAAAGCCCAATGTGACAGTCAGGATCAATTCATGCACACTGGTTTAGTCATGAGAAGTTGCAGTGTTCTAATCTTCTACAAGGTTTCAATGACAATGTGTTAAGAATTGCTGGAGATACTGTTTCATCTCTCAAGGCCAGCAACTTTATTATTTACTTTATCTAGCTCCTCTTTTTCTCTCTCCTTTCTCATTTTATGAATACAGACAGTGAGAGGTTTTTCATCATTTTTTGCCTTTGATATTGATAATCTTTCAAGGACAAGTCTTGGGATTTTGCAATTTTCATAAATGTCACAATGTTCTAGGACTCCTTGCACAAATTCACACCCAGAAGCAACTACATGGTGTTTCCTAAAATTTTGTATGGCATTCCATTTGTCATCTGTGAGGTAATCTTGGATGGTGAGAGGAAGACCACTCCTTAATACTTGTCCAAGCAATTGCCTTTGTGTGTGCAGGTCAACTTCTCCTAAAATCTTGGTCAAAGAAGAAATCTTCTGTGGTTGCCCTCTATATGGATGCTAACATGGTTGTCCTATGGTATATCATAATACAAACCAGGGGTGACTGTAACAATAAGCTAGTTAGTGACCATACAATATCACAACACCCTACTCAAGGAAGTATCTAATAGGTTTCAATTCACTGTAAGTGATTCAATTTCAGAAAAATTGATGCACAGGTGGAATTGCTATGAGAGATGTATATATAACCTTGCTGCACACAGTGTTATCACACTGTCAGGTCAATTGGACCCAACAAAGGAATTGAAGCTTCACAATATCATATTGCAGCAAAGAATCTTGAGTCACTCTTCACCAAGGACCACACAAAGATGAGAGGCAACAACTTGACTGTAGTACACTCAATAATAGAGGAACTTGCAGGGACCGCAGGATTGCAAGATGAAGACAATCTATATGTCTTCTCCACCAAAGATATTGGGAGTGTTTTACACCAGACAGATCATGAGATTGCTTTCATCCTACATAAGGTAACAGTTTCTACCATCTGCTGTGTTATGCATACTAATGCCTGTTCTAGCATACTCACCTTGCCGCAATCATAAGCAAGACTTAGGACAGGAATAGATACCTCAAGTTTGTCAAACAAGAAAGCTGAGGTCAACATTCTATGGTACCTCACTGGGATCCAGTCACCATCAAATCACACAATCTCTGATATCCAATTTTGGCCTGTAGAAGAAGGCACTCTGATCTCCATGCCTGCCATCAGTGGATGTCTGACATCATTGAAGAATTATAATGAACAGTTGTGGTCTCTGGCACTGCAGCTTGTCAAAGCAGCTGCATTCATGGATGAGCATAACATTGCCCATATGGACTTAAAGCCATGCAACATCATCATTCCACCAGAAGAAGGACACCTATCTATCATTGACTTCAGTGTTCATTTATATCCAGATACTAGATACAATGGTGTATATTGCCCCAGAAGTTCATGAGGGATGGTACAAACCAATGGTGGCCAATCTGTGAAGCTGTGGCAGAACATTACAAGAGTTGTGTGCCAGCTATCATCCCTCTGTAGATCATGCAACACTTCTCCAGATATCCAGACAGCTTATTGACCAGGATCTAGAGGTATGCCCAATAATGTCTACTGTGCTGAAGTGGATGGCTCCAACTAGGCAAGAGAACAATGCTGTGTTGTATGTGACATCATATGTTGAGGTCTCTCATAGTTTTCAGTTGCATTTACAATTACTAATACAGAGCATTTCTAACAGTATATACACCTGTGCATGAGCATTTCCTCCCATTGTCAACAAAGGCATGAGATTCAATACCATTGTTGTTATGTTTGGAATCATTTGGTAGGCCTGTGTATAAAGGCTATGTAGATATAAATAGTAAGAGAAAAGTGGAACAACAGCAGAGCGAATGAAAAAGAGACATAGGATCCTACAATGATTGAGCAAATAGAATGATAAAAAAATGGAAGAAATCATAACAGGTAAGGGGGGGGGGAATAAATGGGGCAGTAGGTGCATCCAAGGAGCCTGTGCTGGCTCATTGTTGCTTGGGGGTGGAGGGGTGGAAACAATGGTGTACACACTGATGGGCTGGCTTGAGTTCAAGAGTGATGACTTAAGGGCATCTGATGAATGGCATCCTAACCTCTTCACAATCTTGAACAAGTTCAAGGCAGCCTCTTCATCCCAGGATGGAAAGGGATCTGTAGAGCCAAAAGGCACACCTAGGCCCACTTGGGGCAATGTCCACACAGTTGCTCATTCCTGAGTAATATAGAAGGAAGGGATCACTTTTGTTGTGCATGCGGAAATCATTGCTGAGCAAGTTTGGCACAACAATCAGTGGGAGGACTGTTTGATGAGTTCAACAAAGCACAAATCATAGTAGTGGCATGAGTACCAAGTTCCCGACTTGCAAGGTAAATATTATGGCATTGATGCCAAACTATTATTATCCTGATATTATTACACAGTGAACAAGAACACAAGCAATCTATGTTATGGTATACTTTTGGGAACACCCTGTGTGAGTTGACTTGCAATGCTGGACTATTCTACTTTGATGGAACCTGTCTCAGTCATGATTTTTGACCCCCAACTGAAAGTCACCCAATCATGCTCAAACAAAGGACCACATAGTGCAACCTTACCAAAATCCCTTATAAGGATAGACCAATGGCAGTTGATGAGCAGAGAAAACAGTGCCGCTCTGTGTCGGAGTGAGGCACAAGCGGAGTTCACAGTGCTTAGTCTTTGGGCTCAGCATGGGAGTGGCGGCAGTGTCTCTCTCCTTCTTGCCACTCCAAGCCCTTTGTGCACGATCCTTCATCTCTCATCCCTCTCGAACCACATGCCTCATCATTTTTCATTCTCTCGCAAGTCCCAGTTGCTCTCTCAACACACAGTCTTTTCTTGTTCTTCCTTGGTCCCTCATTCGTCCATCTCTTCCCCGGTCTCCATATCCCCTGGACTCTTATCTTCATGCCACCCTTGGCCAACCCGAACTTGGAGCCTCTCCCAGATTACCACACAGATGACTATGGTGTCATTCGCCATGCCCTCCAGGTCATGTACAACGAAACCAAAGACCAGCCTGAGGCAGTCAAACGCCTCACTGTTGCATGGCAAGCAGCAAGGGCCAATAGGATTGCAGCCTGGGAGGCACACCTAGAGGAGGAGGCGAGAAGGGTGGAGGAAGTTGAATGCAAGTACCACCAACAACAGGAGCTAGAATACAGAGCTGCCGCCAAAGAGGCAGAACACCTCAAGGCAGAGGAGAAGAAGAAAAAGCCAAAGATGAACACCTTCACTCCTGGCGTGCATGCTCCTGATATCCTGGTCCATCCCCCCCTCCCAGTACGCTGTAGGAATCCAGTGGATCCTACGGTTGTAGAGAGGGTTTTCACAGGTTTCTAGGTGTTTCCCAACATTTCCCTCAAGAGTTCCTCTGTTGTCTGTGTCCGTCCCATGTGATCCGTGAGTTATCCATTTTTATCTGTGCTTATCCACATGTTTCCTGTGCTCCAGATACTTCAGATTCATATCTTACCATTCATTCGCATCTGGATCAGTTGGTCGATGCCCATTTGCCTTGTTCTAGACTACCCTTTATTTGCTTGATGTCACTAGACAGTCCCTAGTGCAACATGCAGGGATGTTTCTACTATTTCCAATAGAGTTAGACAGTCTGGGTATGTCCAGACTATAAAACCTTGTCCTTGGGACTTCAAATATATCTTTCGGTTTTTGATCTGAAGGTCTCCTGCCTGTGTGCAGGATCTTTCTTGTCTTCATTGACAGCGCCATTGCTGTTTGTATCTGGAATCCGTGTTTCTGGACTCTTTCTTGTTCTCGTGTCTCTGTCCAGTCAAGCGTCCGTGCACCTCATCTTGGATCATTTCCCACTCCGTTCTACGACATTCCCAACCAGTCTTATGCTCTCTCTTCATCATCTGCTCTCTGGACTCGCATTTTTGCACTTTCCTGTGCATCGGAAACGTCAGATTCCCTCCATCAGTGCCCGGATACATGGAGCATCATCCTCCTACTCATAGGAAACCGCCCAGAATCCCTTGGGACGAATTCCCTTGCACCCTATCACCTTCCCAATCACCTTACATTATCTTCAACGCACTCCAAAAGCTCCAGTCATTTGAATATGTTGAGCTATGATACTTCTCCCCCCCTGGTAGGTTAGATGCCTCAAGGTACCACAACAGGTCCCAAGCAGATGACACCTTCGGCATCTCCAAAGTCAATGACCACCTTATGATCCGCTTGATTGCCTCTGTGCAAGCTTCCAAGAACGCCCTCCAGGACCACAAGTTATCATTCACCAACTTTATTCAAGCTGCCGACTCTTTCCTTGACCATGCAAAGGGAGCCAAATGGCTGGGCAGTAACCTCGACACCCTATCCATCTTCTTCTGGCACCTCCAGAGGCACCCCATACTCCAGCAGCCCCTCGGTGAGAAGATAATCCTCACCTACACCTTCCATGTGCGCACTCACTGGCACAGAGAGCTAAAAGCAGGGAGCGGATATGACATCTCTGTCATCAACTCCCAGCTCATGTCCTTCATCACAGAGGAAACAAGAGCCCAGGACAACCAGCAAACAAAGGTAAGAGGGTGCCCATGCCTCAAACCCTCCCTATGCTAACATGCCTCTCCCTACCTCTCTTCCCCCCCCTCTCTTCTCTGCCATGCCCTGCCATCCCCCCCAGTTCATGGTGCATGCCTTGTCGCTCGCCTGTAAAACCCTCTCTCCCTGCCCTTCACCTGCCCATGTTGCTTGCCTTGCTGCCTGCCCATGGTTATGGTATCTCCTGCACGGTGCCCACCACATCACACACACATGCAAATTAAACCCCATCCAGTTGCAGATGCTAGAAATGCTCCAGCACACAACACTGTCAGCACCCTTCATCCACTTGTCAACTTGGAGCCACTCCACCCAGGACACTTACCTTGTGCACCGTCCGCGCAACCAGCAGTCAATGTCCTCCCAGTGTTCACATCCCAGAACCAGTGGTAGGAAACGTTCCCCCCCATCCCAGCGCCCATGTTGGTCCTCCTCTCCCACATCCCCATCTTGCTCCCCAAAATCTGCCAGGACCAGAGGCTCTAAAGTGGGTAAAAGCAAGTCGTCGTGCCCCAAATGTCTCAGCTGCAATCCTCACAATATTCACAGCTGCCTTGGCAAGACCTTGTGGGATGGCTCCCCTGCACACTGCTCCAGAGATGCAGATGGTGACCTCACCAACCCCAAGGGTTGCACAGTATGCACCAGCTGGCAGCGCCCCTTTGGCTGCCAGTCCAAGCACACTGCCTCCATTCTACACGAATACTCCGGTTGTGGAAACACCAACCACAGTGCTCAGGCATGCCCTCATGCTCAAAAAGCATAAGGCACTTACCCCTTATGCCCCCACCGCCTGGGAGCATTGGTTAGCCACCTCTGGCCTGTAACGACCTAGACTTAAGTCATGATGCTTGAGGGCAAGACAACAATGAATTCAACCAGTGTTCAAGACTTCAAGACTAATCATCAAGTCTGAAGCGAGTAGATGGGATAGAGATAGAGCAGTACCCTTAATTCACACTCAAGCCTAGAGCAAGAGGTAAACAAATGGATAAGACTAAAGAATACGGTAAAGTACATAGGTTTATATACTGGAAGGAAAAGTGCACAGACCATGCTATGAACTGCCTGGCAAAGATGAGCGATGCTGCATGTGCAGCTATCTGTAGTCAAGGCTATACAAATATAAGTAGAAACAGAGAAGTGGAGGCATATCATATCCAATGAGAAAAGATGAGAGAAATCATATGATGTGTTAGCCAATAGGAAAAATGAAAAAGGATGAAATCGTAACACTACCCCCCTCTTAGATTGAGGTGTCCTGAGAGACCTCCAATAAGCATATCCAATCCATCACCGGGTATGGATCGCCATTTAAGGTGACTCAGCTTACCAATTGCCCCACTGACCTTAATTCTGTCCGTTTGCCGGTACGTCATTGGTCATATCCCATTGATCGTTCTCCCAGTCAGGAGGGGGTCGTTTGGCCAGTTTACCCCAACTCTGTTTAACTCTGATAACTGTCCACTCAGTAGTTGTGACCATTGAGAATGTAAATACATGCCACGGGCCGAGTGACAGGGAGACGAGGATGGGGGTTTGCATATGAGCAGCCTCTTGAACTAGATTGGAGGTGCGGATAGTGATGGCATGGGCAAGGATGTAGACCAGGGTCAAGATAAAGGCAATGGTGGTGCAGATAAAGAGGACGATGAGAGACATGATTGTGAGGAGAAGATGCTGGGGAAGTTGAGGGTGTGACAAGGATTATATATCTTCTTTGAAGTCGAGGTGTGTGGCATGAAATCATGTTTCAGTGTCTATAGAATAATCATGGAAAAGGGCAGTGAAGTTGGAGGTGGAAATTCCATGGATCTTTCTAGAAGAAGATGGGTTCTTTTTATGAAATTCGGCAATTGCTTTCTCCGCATTAGCCAAATTTGCTAGTGGTTCCCATGTGTGATCTGTTTCATCCCATCCTTTCCAGTGTATGAGATATTGAAGTTGTCGTCCTTTCATTTGTGATGCCACAATTGATTTGACTTCATACTCTTCATGTCCTTCTTCCGTGATTATGATTGGGTCAGGTCATAGGGTTGGCTGTCCCTCTAGAACTTCTTGATAGGGTTTAATGCGGAAAATGTTGACCATGGGATGGATGTGAATGGATTTAGGAAGGTGAAGTGTGACAGTGTTAGGTAGGATCTTGATAATGGTATATGGTCTGATCCATTTTTGGGTTAGTTTCCTTGCAGTATAGGGGAGTTTGAGATGTTCTGTAGAAAGCCACACCTGATCTCCGACAGCATAATCCAGAGCTTCACTTTGCTTTTGTTCAGCTGAACATTTCATCCTCTTTTGGGTAGCCTCAAGGGCTTCTTTAATCTCTGTATGAGCTTTCCCAAGCTTCTTTTCCAAATTCTCCGGCTGCCGATTTGGCATTACCTTCGAAACCTAAATGGGGATGGTAATTTCGGGTGATAGCAAAAGGAATAGTGCCAGTGGCAGAAGTGAGGGCGTTATTGTGCTGGAATTGGGCTAATTTGATCCATTCTACCCATGTTTCTTGCTTCTTTGCCACATAAGCATGGAGGTATTGTTCTAGATCTCAATTGATCCTTTCAGTTTGCCCATCGGGTTGAGGGTGATATGCAGTGGAGAGCCATTGTTCGATCCCGAGGAGTTTGCAGAGTTCAGAAGTAAAATCTGAAACAAACTGAGGTCCACGATCCGAAACTATAGTAAGAGGGAGTCCGTGAATACACCAAACATTGTCTCTGAAAATATAAGCTTAATCCTTGGAGGATGTGGTTTTGACACAAGGTACAAATACCACTTCTTTGGAGAATCTGTCTATAATAACACAAATGGAATCAAATGAAGATAAAAGAGGAAGTCTGGTAATGAAATCGACTGAAATGTATTCCCATGGGTGTTTAGGAATGGAAAGTGGGATGAGTTTTCCTGCAGGTGCCTTTTGCTTACCCTTCATGAGGGCACATGTCTAACAGGAGTCTACATAGAGTTTTGCATCTTTAGTGATGCTGGGCCATGTGAAGTATCATGAGAGAAGATAAATAGTTCTTGCCTGACCGGGGTGGCCAGTGATAGGAGAATCATGACATAAGGTTAATAGCCTTGTTCATAAGGAAAGGGGAACAAAGGTTTTTCTAGAATTATTCTTGAATATTTTTTCCTCATTATTGAAGGTGAAACCTTCTATGTCCCCTGAAATCTTCTGTGATTCAATGGTTAGTTTGTCGTATAAGGATAATGACAGGGAAATATTATTTGCTTCAAGGATTTCTGGGAAAATGGTGATATTAGTATTATAATCTGCAATCGCATCACCATGGTCTGGTCTCCTTGATAAAGTGTCTGCTTGTCTGTTGGTTGTTCCTAGCTTGTAGCACATTGTATAGTTAAATTCTTGTAGCAGTGCATGCCAGCGGGCTTGTCTAGGGGATAAGGTTTGTGGCTTTTGCCAATACTCGAGATTCTTGTGATCTGTCCAGATTTCAAAAGAAGCCCTTCCGATAAGATAATGATGCCATTCTTTGAGAGCTTGAATGACTGCCAAGAGCTCTTTATCATAGATCGGATAGTTTCATTCTGCACTATCAAAGGAGTGAAAGATAAACACAGTTGGTCTCCACAAACTGTCTTCGCCTTTAACCGATAGTACTCCTCCAGTAGCGATGTCGCTAGTGTCAGTTTCTACTCACATTTCCTTTTCTTGATCTGGGTATGCAAGGAGAGGTGCTTTGATAAAACATTCTTTTAGGTCATTGAATGCCTTTTCTTGATTCGGTCCCCATGTAAAGGGTACATCTTTTTTCATGAGATTGTTTAGTGGTCTAGCAATATCAGTGAAATTGGCAATGAAACGTCGATAATAATTGCAAAGACCCAGAAAACCTTGTACTTGTTTGAGCCTGGTTGGGGTTGGCCAGTCGAGGACACCAGCCACTTTGGATTTCTGCATTTGACACCTTTCGAGACAACCATTCTGAGGAAGTCAACTTTCTTTTGTTTGAAGTGAAATTTTTTGGGTTTGACATAAAGGTCATTTTCGCATAGTTGCTGAAGGACTTCTTTGATGATCTTTCGATGTTTCTCTGTTGGTCATCCTTTGGTGAAGATGTTGCAGTCATCCATGAAGATGACGACAACTGTATATATGTCATTGAAAACATCATTCATCATCTGTTGGAAGGTGGAAGGTGAGTTCGTCATTCCAAAGTACATTACCAATGGTTCGTATGAACCGAGAGGGGTAACGAAGGCTCCTTTCCATTTGTCTCCTTCTTTGATATGGATATTGTTGTATCCCCATTGGAGATCCATGGTGGTGAAGAGATCTGTGTTACGATTTCATCCTTTTTCACATCGTCATTGGCTATCGTATCGTATGATTCCATCTTTCTTTCTCATTGGTTTCTTGTATGACTCCACTTTCCTACTCGTACAGCCTTGACTGCGCATACCTATGCACGCAGCATCGCACGTCCCGTATAGGTAGTTCATAGCTCGGTCTGTGCGCAGCCCACTCTAGTATTTAAACCCATGTAAAGTACCTATGACGGCAGTCTTATCCACTTGTTCAATCCTCGCCTTAGGCTTGAGTGCGAATTAAGGGTACCGCTCCCTATCATCATTTACTCGCTTCGGACTTGACGATTAGTCTTGAAGCTTCGAACACTGGTTTATTGTCATCTTGCCCTCGAGCGTCACGATTCTAAGTCTAGGTCATAACAATCTGCACCTTTGAGTTGATCTATCAATTGAGGGATCAGCGGTAAGTGATAGGCATTTTTGATGGTTCCGTTATTGAGATATCAGTAGTCAATGACCATTTGTTTTTTACCATTTTTTTGGGGGATAAAGAATACAGGCGACGTTTGGGATGATTTGGAAGGGAAATGTATCCTTTCTTGAGTTCCTTTTCAATGAACGTCCTAACTTCTTCCATGTCAGTATCAGAAAGGGGGATAATGCGACCTTTTCTTGGTTTGTAATCAGGTTTGAGATCGATAGCATGATCCTATGGTTTTCTGATCAGCATTCATTCTGATTCATTCTGTGAGAAAACGTCAAGATAGTCATGCTACTGAATGGGTACTTTTTCTTTGAGTCCTTCCTCTATTGCTCATTGGAACATGGAGGAAGGTAGTCAATTCTGTTGATGTAATCTGCATCGACTAGTGCATCTAGAAAATGTTAGTTCTTTTTTGACCCAATCAATCTTTGGGTTATGGCGTTCTAGCCAATCGTATCCTATAAAGAGTGAGTGCGTTCCTAAGATGGTAACATAAAAATCGGCATATTCTGAATGTCCTTGGATGTCTAATAGGACAGTTGTTTGATGTGTAATGCTGCCTATAGCTCCTTCAGAACTGTCAGCATTTGTGACTATAACAGGATTAGCCAATTAACTAAGGATGAGGTTATTATGTTTGCAGAAAGCTAAGTCAATGAATGAATTGGATGCTCCTGAATCGAGTAGAGCACCAAGTCTTGCTGATTTCCATCCGGTGGGTGTTCTGAATCTTAGGCTAGTCTGAATGGTAAATTGTCTTGGGATATTGGGATTGAGGGATTGTGATGATATTTCTGTGGAGCAGTTAGTCATAGGGGAATTAAGCATGTCTTTGGATGCCGCGCTTTCTTTGAAAGACACCCCGAAAATAGAGCCTATCGTGCATACAGGAAAATCATCGTCAGTATATTCTTTTAGATCATGAATACCCTCTTCATTCACAATCACTGGGCTTTTAAAGCCTCCTGCTGTTTAGCTTCTACTGCGAGCTTGTCTTGCCAGTAGGCCTCTGCCTCTGCCGTTACATAGGCAGCATTGTGTGAAGCATAGCTGACTCCAGCTGTTGCTTGCGGCTGTTCTTGTGCAAGACCTGAGGACCTCATGTTCATCTTCTTCGGCTTCTTGCAATTTCGGGCGATATGCCCTACTTCTTCACAGTTGTAGCAAATACAGGTATCACTGGTGTACTGCATTCCGATCTCCATTGGAGCTCTGCAACCAGGCTATGTTCCTGTAGGCATAAATCATGGCTGGTTTTGGCCTGTCTGGCCCTGGGAAGGACAATACTGTCCTCGGTAAGGTTTTGGGGTCTGAGCTGCTTTGGCTGCACCCCGCTCCTTGTGGATCCTCTCCAACGTCTTTCCATAGTTGTCGTACTGTTTGTACAAGTCGTTATAATCATCTTCGTTGACTTCACAGTGGAGGGAAACCTGCTGATAAGTGGAGAATCTGACCGCTTGTTTGAGCAAGTGCGTTGCTTCCCCATCTGATACATTCGCTTCTCATCTAAGGATATCGAACTTTTGGAGGAAATCCGCTGTAAGCATGGATCCTTGTCAGAGGGCCTTCAACTCCTGGTACAACTGGTACTCGAGAGTCGTAATCTGGAAGAAACCTATAAGTTCCTCCTGGAATTTAGCCCATTGGGCTATGCGTTATCTCCTCAACGGGTTTCATGCTCATCTTTAGCCTTTAGTTCTTTGTCAAGATATTTTTCCATTGTCAACTGGGCAAAGGGTTCGGCTTTCCCTTCAAGATGAAGTAAAACTGCTGTGGCCCGTACTTTATCTGATTTCCATGTTTGAGCTGAAACCCAGAGGGATATTTTGGTCCACCATAGATGGAATTTCTTCTTGTCTCCGTCCAATTTCCTGGGGTCTACAATCTTCTTAACTGTCTCTTCTTCTTTCCTAGCATTCTCCTTCATCGCCTCAACCAGGGCATCTTGGAGATCATCCGTGTTGAAGGGGTTCAACATTGTTGCTTACTATCAGGTATTTTCCAACCTAATTCTGGGCAAGTCTTCTGATGTATCGTTTTAAGAAGGCGAATATTGATTCTTCGCATAGTATGAATTTTCTGAGGCAACATCTTGCGCTCAAGTAGGTAGTCTTATCCAAGTGTAATGACCTAGACTTAAGTTGTGACACTTGAGGGCAAGACAACAATGAATTCAACCAGTGTTCAAGACTTCAAGACTAATCATCAAGTCTGAAGTGAGTAGATGAGATAGAGATAGAGCGGTACCCTTAATTCACACTCAAGCCTAGAGTGAGAGGTAAACAAATGGATAAGACTAAAGAATACGGTAAAGTACATAGGTTTATATACTGGAAGGAAAAGTGCACAGACCATGCTATGAACTGCCTAGTAAAGATGAGCAATGCTGCATGCGCAGCTATCCGCAGTCAAGGCTATATGAATATAAGTAGAAACAGAGAAGTGGAGGCATATCATATCCAATGAGAAAAGATGAGAGAAATCATATGATGTGTTAGCCAATAGGAAAAGTGAAAAAGGATGAAATCATAACATGGCCTAGACAAAAGATACCCATTGATCACTGATGGCCTGCGCTCTGGCTTTGTCGTCGACATAGTTAACCCATCAGTATCATACACCCCTCCAAATAACCCCTCTACCAAGGAACACGCATCTGCATTTAATGAAATCATACATAAAGTGTTGAGCAGAGCATGTGTCTGTGAGGGAAGGCCACCAGACTTACCTGGGTGGTTGGGACGAGCACAGATGATGGGTGTGAGACAGAAAGACTTGTTCTATTACATCAGGGAGGCTTCCCTGGTATATATACTGTCTACTAAGTGTCTAAGCAATCCCCAGAGGGTATGTGAAGACCTTGCTGCATCTGCATGCCTTATTACATAAGGTCTGGACTGTATCCGGTATGGATGTACCGGGTCTAGTGCAGTGCGATGCGGGGTCTGGTGCAGACCAACTCTGGACAGTCACAAACTATGTCTGGATGTCCTTTGTACTACTTCTAGTCTAATAAGGGCGTATGTACTAGGTACCCTACTTATCTATTTGACATAAAGAAACTACCAAGGGTCGGTATATAGGTCCGTACGACAAGACTACCATAGAGGCAGTCCTAGGCCCTTTCCAAACTGCACTCCTATCTCTCATTCCTAAACCAGGTAAACCCAGAAAATTCTGCTTAGTACAAAATTTGTCATACCCATACTCCCCCATTGGACCTCACTCGTCTGTTAATTCCAGAGTAAATCCTTCCCTTTTCCTTGCTCACTACAGTACTTTCCACATTGTCTCCACCCTCATCTCACATTTGCCCCCTGGTTCCAAAGCAGCAGTCAGGGACATAGCAGAGGCATATCACACAATTCCCTCACACCCCTTGCAATGGCCATCCTTGGCCATGCGTTTAGGCGATGACACATTTGCTATCGACACTTTACTGTGTTTTGGTTTTGCTCCCTCGGAAGGAATATACAGAATGATTGGTGAGGTGGGCGTGGACATCCTAAGATTCTCAGGCATTGGCCCCATCGCCAGGTGGGTCAATGACCATATTTTCTTCCACATCCATCACAAACACATACTCCCTGTAAACCTGTCCCATGAATGCCTTGCCCAGTTAATCTGCAATGGACAAGGGTGCATCACTCGCGGAGGCCATTCCTCAGGCTGGTTTGCTGGCCCCCTATTACCAAATGGGGCACAAGAAGAATTTGACGAGGACCTCTCTTTCCTCATACAGGATTTATCCTCCGCATCCCCCAGATCAGAACACAACACATGTTTCACCTACAATCTGGATGACGTGGATGCCATCACAAGTGAGCTCAGCATCCCATGGGAGGCATCCAAAGACAACCCTTTCTCCTCCTCTCCCACATTCATCAGCCTCATCTGGGACCTTGCAGCCCGAACCATCACCCTCACTGAATCCAAACGACTCAAATACCTTGCTGCCTTGACCAACTGGCAAGCCAGACGAACACACACATTGGAGGAAGTACAGAAACTACACAGTAAGTTGCTACACGCCTCCCTTGTGCTCCCACCCAGCTGCGCATACCTCATACACATCAAGGCTATGCTCAGCATCTTTGGGAACAGCCTGTTCAAACCGCGAACCCCCCGCGCACCACTTCCCAGGATATATCCTGGTGGATATGAACCCTATCATGCATCCCCCTTTTCCCCCCCCCCATTCCAGGCTTACACCCAGTGCTTGACTTCCATGCCTTTTCAGATGCTAGCACCTTCACAGGCATTGGAATCACCATCGGTGACAAATGGCATGCATGGCCCCTCTGTCCTGGATGGCAAGTTGATGGGCGAGACATTGGCTGGGCTGAGAGCGTCAGCTTTGAGCTCCTGGTCCAGTCCCTCCTCAAAGTGGGAGCCACTGGCTCACATATCCAGGTTTTTGGAGACAACACCAGCGTCATCGACACCTGGGCCAATGGGCAGAGCCGCAACCAGCACGTCAATAGCGTATTCAAGTGCCTATCCACACTTTTGCAGGACTCTGGTACAGTCGTCATCGCTCACTACATACCCAGTGCATCCAACATTGCAGATCCCACCTCCCACGCCATCTTCCCCCCAATGCACCTTCTCTTCTCCCTCCCTCCATCCCTGACGACATCTCACCATTCCTGTCCATGCATCATTGCATCCAGGCTACATGTACCACCCCCCTCTCCCTACCCAATTCCTTCTTCATCCAACCCACCTTGTGACTCCAAGGAACCCCAACCCATAGACACCCATTCCGACATCAAACGACAGAAATCCATGAAGCTTTGCCCCTCTGCCCTGAGACCTGCATGCAAAGCCCGAGACCACCTCTTACTTTGGTCCCCCTTATACCCCTGCTCCCCACACGATGCCAAAGTGTTGCTGTCCCAAAGCAACATCACTCGCATCTACAAAGTGATCTTGCACATGTGGGCAACCAGCACCAAGGAAACGTACAGCACTGGTCTCCTCACATTCCATGTGTTCTGCAATGCCAGAGGAATCCCTGAGGCCAACCGTGCCCCCACCAACAGCACCATCATCGCGGCATTCATATCAAGCCTGGCTGGCTCATACTCAGGCAGCATGATCGCAAACTACCTATGCACTGTCAAAGCCTGGCACACAATACACAGCCTTCCATGGGTCCTCAACAAAGCTGAATCCAACACGCTGCTGAAAGCGGTGGTTGCCCTTGCCCTAGCTAGCACAAAACAGCCCCCCCATGAACCATACACAATTGACATCCTAATCTCAATCAAGAGTCACCTGCACCTAGGCAACCCCCTGCATGCCGCCGCATTCACATGTCTCACCACCACCTTTTACGCCATAGCATGCACCGGCAAACTCACCACAAGAACCCTACACTCCTTTGACCCCCAACTACACATCAAGCCATCCGATGTCTCAGTGCAATGGGACAGGCAAGACAACACCGTTTGGAATTTCCACCTACCAGTCACCAAAGCAGCTGTAGCGACCTAAGCTTGAGTCGTGACACTCGAGGGCAAGACAACAATCGTATAACCAGTGTTCAAGGCTTTAGAGCTATTCATCAAGCTCAAAGCAAGTGGAAAAAGATGATAGAGTAGAGCGGTATCCTTAATTCACTCCCAAGTCCTAGGATGAGAGAAAACAAGTGGATAAGACTACCGAATACGACAGCATACATGGGCTTTAAATACTGGAACACGAAGTGCACAGACCAAGCTATGAACTGCTTAGTATAGACGAGCGATGCTGCGTACGTAGCCATGTGCAGTCAATGCTGTACGACTGAATATAGCAATGAGAAAATGGTGTCATACATCGCTCAATGAGAAAAGGCAAAGGGATCATATGATAAGTAAGCCAATAGGAATGAGAGAAAAGGAAAAGATAGAAGAAATCGTAACATTACCCCCCTCTTAGATCGAGTCGTCCCGACGAGACTTGATAAGCCTGTCCAATCCGTTTCTGGGTATGGATCGCTGTTGAAGACGACTCAGCTTATCAAGTTCCCCACTGTCCTTGGTTTATCCCATTAGTCGGTACCTCGTTGTTTATTTCCCATTGGTCATTCTCCCAATCCGCAGGGGGTCGTTTGATCATTTTACCCCAACGCTGTTTGACCCCGATAGCTGACCATTCGCTGGAAATGATGGTAGAAAAGGTGAATATATGGAATGGACCAATGGAAAGCGAGACGAGGATTGGCATTTGCTGGCGGGCTGCCTCCTGGACGATACTGGAGGTGCAGTTGGTGATGGCGTGGGCAATAACGTAAACGAGGAAGGCAATCAAGGCAATGGTGGTGCAGATGAAGAAGACGATGATAGACATGTCGGAAGGATGCTGGGGAAGTTGAGGGTAAGGAGGGATTATATATCTCCTTCGAAGTCTAGCCTCGTGGCATGAAAACGTGTCTTGGTGTCTATGGAGTAATCGTGAAAAAGGGCGGCAAATTCGTTTGTGGAGATTCCACGGATCTTTCGGGGTGAAGATGGATTCTTTTTATGGAACTCGGCAATTGCTTTTTCCGCATTAGCTAAATTTGCTAGTGGTTCCCACATACGATCCGTTTCATCTCACCCTTTCCAATGCATGAGGTATTGGAGTTGCTGTCCTTTCATTCTTGATGCCATGATCACTTCGACTTCGTATTCCTCATCCACGTGGTGTAGGGGAGTTTGAGATGTTCCATGGATAGCCATACCTGGTCTCCAATAGCATAATCCAGAGCTTCACTTCGCTTCTGTTCTGCGGAACGTTTCATCCTTTTTTGGGCAGCCTCGAGGGCTTTTTTAACCTCTGCATGAGCTTCTCCAGCTTCTTTTCCAAATTCTCCGGCTGCCGACTTGGCATTGCCTTCAAAACCTAAGCGGGGATGATAATTTCGGGTGATAGCGAAAGGGATGGTGCCGGTGGAGAAGTGAGGGCGTTATTGTGCTGGAATTGGGCTAATTTGATCCATTCTGCCCATGTTTCCTGCATCTTTGCCACGTAAGCACGGAGATATTGTTCTAGATCTTGATTGATCCTTTCGGTCTGCCTGTCGGTTTGGGGATGATAAGCCGTGGAGAGCCGTTGCTTGATCCCGAGGAGTTTGCAAAGTTCGGAAGTAAAGTCTGAAACAAATTGAGGTCTGCGATCTGAGACTATAGTAAGAGGAAGTCCATGGATACACCAAACATTGTCCCTGAAAATACGAGCTAAGTCTTTGGAGGATGTGGTTTTGACGCAGGGTACAAAAACCACTTCTTTGGAGAATCTGTCCACAATAATGCAAATGGAATCAAATGATGATGAAAGGGGTAGTCTGGTAATGAAATCGACCAAGATATCTTCCCATGGGTGCTTCGGAATGGGAAGAGGAAGAAGTTTTCCTGCTGGTGCCTTTTGCTTACCCTTCGTGAGGGTGCACATCTGGCAAGAGTCTACGTAAAGTTTTGTATCTTTAGTAATGCCAGGCCATGTGAAGTATCGTGAGAGAAGGTGAATAGTTCTTGCCTGACCGGGGTGGCCAGCGATTGGAGAGTCATGACATATAGTCAATAGTTTCGTGCGTAGAAAAGGAGGGATAAAAACTTTTCCAGAATCGTTTCTGAATATTTTTTCCTCATCATTGAAGGTAAAACCTTCTATGTCCCCTGAGATCTTCTGTGATTCAATAGTGAGTTCGTCATAAAAGGAGGATGATAAGGAAATTTTGTTGGCTTCCAAGATTTCTGGAAAGATTGTGATATTAGTATTGTGGTCAGCGACCGCATCACCATGGTCGGGTCTTCTTGATAGAGTGTCAGCTCGTCCGTTTGTTGTTCCTGGCTTATAGCACATCATATAGTTGAATTCTTGGAGAAGTGTGTGCCATCGTGCCTGTCTAGGGGATAAGGTTTGTGGCTTTTGCCAATACTGAAGGTTCTTGTGATCAGTCCAGATCTCGAAAGAAGTTCTCCTGATAAGGTAATGGTGCCATTCTTTGAGGGCTTGAATGACCACTAAGAGTTCTTTGTCATAGATTGGATAGTTTTGTTTTGCGCTGTCGAATGAATGAGAAATAAACGCAGTCGGCCTCCACAAACCGTCTTCTCCTCTGACTGACAATACTCCTCTGGTGGCAATGTCGCTAGCGTCAGTTTCTACTTGCATTTCTTTTTCTTGATCTGGGTATGCGAGGAGAGGTGCCTTGGTAAAGCATTCCTTGAGTTCTTTGAATGCTTTTTCTTGTTTTGGTCCCCATACGAAGGGCGCATCCTTTTTGGTGAGGTCGTTTAGAGGTCTAGCAATGTTAGCGAAATTGGCAATGAAACATCGATAATAATGGCAAAGACCGAGAAATCCTTGTACTTGTTTGAGTCAAGTTGGAGTTGGCCAATCGAGGACTCCGGCTACTTTGGATTTCTGCATTTCGACACCTTCTTTGGAGACGACCATTCTGAGGAAGTCCATTTTCTTTTGTTTGAAATGACATTTCTCGGGTTTGACATAAAGATCGTTTTCTCAAAGGTGTTAAAGGACTTCCTTGATGATCCTTCGGTGTTCCTCTGTCGGTCTTCCTTTGGTGAAGATGTTACAATTGTCCATGAAGATAATAACGACCGTGTACATGTCATTGAAGGCGTCATTCATCATCTGTTGAAAAGTGGACGGTGAGTTCGTCATTCCGAAGTACATTACCAATGGTTCATAAGAACTGAGAGGAGTAACAAAGGCTCCTTTCCATTCATCTCCTTCTTTGATGCAGATGTTGTTATACTAGTATCCCTATCGGAGATCCATAGTGGTGAAAAGGTCAGCACCTTTGAGTCGATCTATCAGTTGAGGGATCAGCGGTAAAGGGTAAGCATTTTTGATGGTTCCGTCATTGAGATAACAATAATCAATGACCATTTATTTTTTACCATCTTTCTTGGGAATGAAGAATACCAGTGATGTTTGAGGGGATTTGGAAGGTCGGATATAACCTTTCTTGAGTTCTTTCTCAATGAATGTCCTAACTTCTTCCATGTCAGTATTGGAGAGGGGAATGATGCGACCTTTTCTTGGTTCAAAATCAGATTTGAGATCAATAGCATGATCCCAGGGCTTCCTGATTGGCATTCGTTCTGATTCGTTCTGTGAAAAGACGTCAAGATAATCATGATATTGAACGGGTACTTTTTCCTTGAGTCCTTCTTCTATAGATCGTTAGAACATGGAAGCTGGGAGTCGGTCTTGTTGATGTATTTTGCATTGATTGGTGCATCTAGAAAATGTTAGTTCCTTTTTTACCCAATCCACTTTTGGGTTATGACGTTCTAGCCAATCATATCCTATGAAGAGTGAGTGTGTTCCTAGGATGGTAACATAGAGATCTGCATATTCAGAATGTCCTTGTACATCTAGCAAAACCGTGACTTGATGCGTGATGTTTCCTATTGCTTCTTCGGAACCATCCGCGTTTGTTACTATAACGGGTTTGGTTAGTTTATTTAGAACAAGATTGTGATATCTGCAAAAGTCTAGGTCAATGAATGAATTGGATGCTCCAGAGTCAAGCAGAGCGTAGAGGTCTGCTGATTTCCATCCTGTGGTCGTCTTGAATTGTAGACTTGTTCGAAGTGTAAATTGCTTTTGAGTGTTGAGGGCTTGTGACGATATTTCTGTAGAGCAATTAGTCATAGGGGAATTAAGCACGTCTTTGGACGCCGTGCTTTCACTGAAAGACACCCCAAAAATAGAACCTATCATGCATACAGGAAAGTCATCGTCAGTATATTCTACTAGATCATGAACACCCTCTTCATCCACAATCACTGGCCTTTTAAAGCCTCCTGCTGTTTAGCTTCAACCACCAGCTTGTCTCGCCAGTAGGCTTCAGCCTCTGCCGTTACATAAGCAGTGTTGTGAGAGGCATACCCCCCTCCAGCAGCTGCCTGTGGCTGAACCGGTGCAAGATCTGAAGACCTTGCATTCGTCTTCTTCGGCTTTTTGCAGTTTTGGGCGATATGCCCTACTTCTCCGCAGTTGTAGCAAGTACGGGTATCTCCGGTGTACTGCATTCCTATCTCCATTGGGGCTCTGCGGCCAGGTTGTGTCCCTGTGGGTGTAAACCGTGGTTGGCTTTGGTCCTGCTGACTCTGGGAGGGACGATATTGTTCTCAGTAAGGCTTTGGGGCTTGAGCTGCCCTCGCTGCTCCTCGTTCCTTGTGAATCCTTTCTAACATCTTTCCATAGATGTCGTATCATTTGTAGAGTTCATTGTAATCATTGTCGTTGATATCACAATGGAGAGACACCTGCTGATAGGTGGAAAACCTAACCGCCTGTTTGAGCAGGTGCGCTGCCTCTCCTTCTGAGACCTTTGCTTCTCGTTTAAGTATATCAAACTTTTGAAGGAAGTCTGACGTAAGCATAGTCCCCTGTTGGAGAGCCTTCAGTTCTTGGTACGACTGGTACTCAAGAGTCGTAATCTGGAAGAATTCCGTAAACTCTTTCTGAAAGATAGCCCAGGTGGGCCAAGCATTGTCTCCCCAAAGGTCTCCTGTGTCGCTTTTTTGTTTTACCTCCTTGTCAAGGTATTTCTCCATCGTTAGTTGAGCAAAGGGTTCGGCCTTTCCTTCGAGACGAAGTAGGACCACCGTTGCCAGCACTTTGTCAGATTTCCAGTTCTGAGCTGAGACTCAGAGACGTATCTTTGTCCACCATAGATGGAACTTTTTTTTGTCTCCGTCCCATTTCCCGGGATCCATGATCTTCTTGACTGTTTCTTCTTCTTTCTTCGCATTCTCCTTGAGAGCCTCAACCAGGGCATCTCGGAGATTGTCCATGCTAAAGGGGTTTGACATCGTTGCTTACTACTAAGTATCTTCCAACCTAGTTCTGGGCAAGTCTTCTGATGTATCGGGAGCGAATATTGATTCTTCGCAAGCAGAGTAAATCTTCTGAGGCAAACGTCTTGTGCTCAAGTATGTAGTCTTATCCAAGTGTAGCGACCTAAGCTTGAGTCGTGACACTCGAGGGCAAGACAACAATCATATAACCAGTGTTCAAGGCTTTAGAGCTATTCGTCAAGCTCAAAGCAAGCGGAAAAAGATGATAGAGTAGAGCGGTATCCTTAATTCACTCCCAAGTCCTAGGACGAGAGAAAACAAGTGGATAAGACTACCGAATATGACAGCATACTAACGGGCTTTAAATACTGGAACACGAAGTACACAGACCAAGCTATGAACTGCTTAGTATAGATGAGCAATGCTGCATATGCAGCCATGTGCAGTCAATGCTGTACGACTGAATATAGCAATGAGAAAATGGTGTCATATGTCACTCAATGAGAAAAGGCAAAGGGATCATACGATAAGTACCAATAGGAATGAGAGAAAAGGAAAAGATAGAAGAAATCGTAACAGCAGCACCACAAGGCGAGGACATCAGTTGGGCTCAACAACTCGGCCCTTCTGACCTGCAAACAGCCTTCAAGTCGCATATCAAACTCAATGCTCACCCCGCCAACGGCCCCCTTTTTGCATATCGGCATGGCAAAAACCACAAGCCGCTCACTAAAACCAAGTTTCTCGCAGTCTTGGCTGAAGCACTCCAGAAGGCCAATGCAGCCCCTCTGCATGGACATGGTATCCACATAGGATCCACCTTAGAATACCTGCTGCGAAACGTCCCCTTCAACATTGTCAAAGTTAAAGGCCGCTGGTCAGCGACACCTTCTTGGTATACCTGCGCAGACATGCACAGATCTTAGCCCCATACATCCAAGCATCACCCACAGTGCATGAAACCTTCCTGTGGCTCACCCTTCCCCCAGTCAGATAGGCCAATGGTGAGTGCCCACGTCTTCTAGTTCCTGGGCATGCATTCATCGCTGCATGCATTGGTAGGCACCCACTGCCTGATCAGAGGGAAAGCAGCTTGACCATTGCCCAGGTCCTGGAGCCAGATAGTGCCAGGCACTGCCACCCACACACCCATCATCATCCCATGTACTCAGATCCCACACTGTAGCATGATCTTCCCTGCTGTTACCACATGTACTGTACCACTGTATATACATCACAGTAACAGCCGCCATCACCCCAAGACACAATCCCTAGCACAGATCAAAGAATATGCATATGCACATGTCTAGCAAAGAGCAAGCTGCTCCATTATAAATGAGGATAAAAACACTGTAAATAAATTCCAGTGCCTGCTGTGCAGGATCCAAGTGTGGTATGGAGTAAACACACAGCAGACAGAGCTTACCCAAACATGCTCAACACTCTTGTGGTTCATTGCATTGTGCATGTGAACATGATCCTGCTAATATGGGCTTTTTCCTCAAGTTTCTACAGCATCAGGGTGAAAAGGTGTAGCTTAAACAACAGAGCAAGAGACACACAAAACTTGGTTGAGAGTATCATCATGTGAGTGGGTTGGTGATAGCTTGCTGCATCTTCAGACCATGCTCATCTGTGTCCACAAGAAAGACCATTGGGCAAACAGGATTCAGTATATGCTGGTAAAGATGTCTGTGCCAACAAGTGAGTAGAGATGGCCAACATGCTGACCTGAGGAGTTGGGTGTGTGAGTGGGTACAAGGAAGAAGACTTGACTCATGAGTGTTTGGATGGAATATGGGCATGGTCACATAAAATGGTTTCAATGGTCTGTGTCAAGCTGTGATGTTGAAAGAAGTGAGGTCATGTCACATGTCACACATATTCTGTCACTAACAACAAAAGGACTAACTGCCCCTATTACCTTGGCAATATGGGTGAATCCAACAACATTGTCTACTCCTGCTTGCTATTTCTCTGTAAGCATTCAATTATTTGGCTTCACAATCCCTATTAATTAATTAATGTCACAACAGCAGTTCCCTTTGCTACCTGTCAGCTATGCTTCAAGTCACAGAGCAGTGCACTTGTTGCACCATCCATCCATCATTCACTATCATATTCAATGCATTTCACATCAACTTCCTGGTCTCAATTGCTCTTGACACATCCCAATTCAATCTGGTTGCCTCCTGGACCTCCACCTCAATGTAGCATACTTATTTGAGTCACTTAGCCCAGCATAACAAGACATGAGGTGGGTTGACATGTTGTTCACAATTTTCTTTTCAGGCATATTTTGAGGCAAGACTCAGTAGGCACTTGGTCTGTCATATCCCACACAACTCCAAACCTCAGGACTTCACCTCCATGTTCATAGACATGAACTCTAACATTTTCTTGCTCTATAGATACTTCTGTTCCTTTGGACTCATTTGATTGTTCCCTTTATATATGTACTAGTCTTGCTCCTCAGTTACTTCTGAAACCTGTGCTTGCACAGCTCTGGCTTTGTTTCCACTCTATTCTATCCTTCTACTCATCTTTTTACTTACATATGCTATGTTTCTCTGTTACTAATGTGATGTCTGCTACTCCATATATATGTAAACTCCTTTGCAGTCATGTATTACTTTAGCTTGAATATCAACTGGAACTGTCAAACTCCTCTTCCAATCACTTCTCCTCTATAGGACCTCCCTTGTCCTAACTCTGCATTGTCTACCTCTACTCTCCAAGATATCAGGACACAAATATCAGCAAGGGCACATTACGTAAGCTGAGGCAAATATCCCCTAGGATTCCAACAAACTCTGGAGTTCCAGAGTTATATAGGAGTTCATCTCCAGCAAGGTTTTAATATGGTCCAGTAGTGGTCTGGATACCTCTGATGTGCAGTAAGTACTTTGTATTTTATTTACCTCCATCCCATCATTGCTTGCAGGTCTCAATGAAGAAATCCAGCACCAACAAGTGCCTTATTTATTTATTCATAGAAGAAATACTACTTGTGACCCATGGAATACATTCACTTTGCCTAGCTAGCATTTCAGACACTCTGTTGCTCATCTTGCTCACAATAACCCCTATTTTCAAAAGTCAGCTGATCACTGCCTCCTATCAAAACAACCATCATTCAAATCTGATTACATTGTTAAAGCTCATCCAAATACAATCCCATCTATCCTGCATAAACCCTACTGCAAACTTGATTTGTATGGAGTGGTTGACACAAATCAATATTCTTGTCAACCACTCGCACACTGCCTGGCTTGTTAAAGAAGATCCTGGCTTGCGAGAACCTTGTGGTAATGGTCCTATGGAAACACTCCTGGGTATGCCACAGTGTGCCAGCAAAATTCCTTGCAGACCACAAGATTGAGAAAAATCATGTCCTTGTCCTGGATAAAGTATGGCTCAGACATCATATTTTGGATGATGAGCTTTGGAAATGTGCTGAACATGTTGTGAAATTATGAGAGGAAAGCACAGGTATGTATTGAACCATACCTTGATAACTCCAAGTCAGAGCTGAAACCTGACAGTCAACTTAGCTCCTGGCACATTGCATGGTGATTCCCTCATCCCACATATGGCAAGGCATTCTGGTCCATGCTTCCATCCCAACCCCAAGTTGAAGACAATGGCAAGAATGAGGGAGTTCATGGGTGAGAACAAAGAAGATAAGAATCTAGCAATGACAACTTGTATGATGGGCATAAGTCACCACTTGATGCTGCTGTTTGATGAGGCTTTGTAGTGCTAATAATCTCAACTTGAACTTATGCCAATAGTACAATGGATAGACTAGTGCAGATAAACACTAGTCACCATAAGGTGAGGAGAGTTGCACCATGATGTTGCTTTTTTTCCCTGCCAGTGCATTCTTGCTAGATGCATTGGCAATGCCAGCCTGTATATATGTGGTTGCTGCTCCCGGGTACACTGCACCCTGGACATATTTTGGAAAGTGAGTCTGCTTGCATGCATGCCATTTACACTGGCAAACACAGGCAATGAGTGCCATGACTCAGAGCTCACTTGGACTCTGTCACTGGCAAGCATCCCAAGTCCAAGTTGGACTCACCAGTCCTGCATTCTATAGAGAAACTGTCCTCAAGGGCCAACAAAGTGCATTCACCAGCATACTGGCATAGTCAGCATTTTCCAACTTGAGCTTTGAATTTAGAGATGAAATGACATAGCAGGTAATCACTGGGTAGGTAGGTACACAAGAGGCTTACTAGTATCTGCAAGAGCAAAATGAAACATTCCTAGTTGAGGGGCTCCTGGATGTTGGTGAGTGCATCTGAGTCAGTGTGCCATGGAACTGCAAACCATGACTCATGTGATGTGAACAACCCAGAGGAAGGACTTATGGGGCACCCACTGGTGATGCAGCTGTTGTGACAAATAGGAGTGCATTATGTTTGCTGGTGTGACATGGAATGGAGATGCCAGTGGGTAAGCTGCAGGTAAACATGGTGCATAGTATGTGAAGACTCAGCATGTCCCTGAACTTGAATCAGGTAAATGGAAGCCATGACAGTGGGTCTGGAGTTCTAGACTTGGTGATATGGGCCAGCATGGCTGCTCAGATCTCAGACCTCTGGATTGAACTTGAATGAAAGGCTGTCAATGGCTTCACTGGAGTGAGAATACAGTTACCACCAATGGGACTCTGACAACTTGAAGCCAATATTATGTAAGGCACATTGCTTCACTGACAGCCAATAGTATTTGCCTGTGGGGCAAGGAGGAGCTCCTTGCAGCAATAGTAACTCAGAAATGTCACTGGCATAGCCATACTTGGCCCCTTCTTTTGATAGGACTTCATCTACACCCATGTCTCTGTACACTATGCCACCATCCTTCAACCCATGCTCAGGCTCTCCCAGGGCACTGTTACCATCATGCCCACAACCTCAGGTGACCCTGGCAGTCCCATGTCACTGTTGTGATTGTAAACCCAATCATCAAGGCCTTGCTGGTTGGAAGAGAACTTACCTCAAGTTCTCTTTGTGTTCTAATGACCTATCCAGACTTGGATGCAGTTGCCTGGCTGAATTAGCAAGAGTCCTTTTTACTACTGTACATAATTGATAGTAGTTCAGAGCTAGATTCTTATTCTTAATCAGGTGTTGATAAAGAGAAGTCAAGATGTTGAAGATCTGCACTCTCTTTGGATGCTGCAACTTGCCCATGCAAGCTGTACAACCCTTGAAGCCAAAGCCTCTCACTGCCTTGCATGCATACAAGAGCTTGATATAATGTGTACAGCCACATTTGAGGAATATAAGGAGGTACAAGGTCTGCTAAGGGCAGCTGAACATTAGGTTGGCAACATACACTACAGTAGTCTTGCAATGACCACTCTCATGGTGCATTCTCAAGGGCCATGTTCATCTTCTCTTACAGGCACATCTCCTGAGCCCACTGCTTGGGCCATGGTCCCTGCCACTGATGCAACCCTTGGAATCTGAGTCCAATCTTTCTTTCCTGACAACACAGGTCAAGTGACTCAAGCTGCATATTTACTAAAAATGACCCCAGGCCACTGGCACTGCCATGGCAAATCCCACTTGTGCAACTATACCTGCTGTTTTACCACAATACTCTCCCAGCCTTTGGGCAATCCAACCAGTGTCCTTTATAGCCCAGTGTGATATTACCTCAGGCTCCTTCACCCCACCAGGAGCAGATGACCATCATCTCTAACATGCTGGAATTGACAGAATTAGCAAAGCAGATCTTGGTAAGTATATTTACATTGATTGGCGAAGATGCAACTAATGACTATTGTTGGCAAGGATTGTGTTTTCTTGGAAACCCATCAACATCAACCAAGCACAAGGCCCCCTCTGCAAGGTCACTCCACCCCTGTGGATATCTGCTGGGGTCATCCTTATTCAGTCACAAGCCCATCATGCCCAATCTCTTAGGCTTCACGCAATTCTCATTGCACTACACATTGCACCTCTTTGGGCCACCCCACTCATACCCACTGTTCTCACCAAGTGACTACCAACCATCCACTGGCTGACACCAACAGGGACCCAAACAAGAGGCTAGTGCTTTCACAAGTTGATGGGGCTTTAAAAGAAGCTGAATACATTACAATGTGTGAGATGATTGGCAGGGTGGGTTGGCACCTTGTCTCCAATGGGGATTAGGCCAAAATTGTATAGAACTGCATCTTTCAAGAGATCCTGTATCAAATCCAATATCAGTGAGTACTCTTACTAGTATTCCAAGATGACTATTTTCTGAACAATTGTCACAAATATCATGGTCTCAATGCTGCTGGCCAGATATATACTGTGTTGCTTAAATTGATCATACTAATGTCTCATTGCAGCTACTTCAAGCACTCACACACCTTCATTCTACTGTGGTGATGGAGGCAAAGTGCTATGTCATCAATATGATAAAGGAAAATATGCCAAAAAGCTCAGACAGACACTGGCTTGTCATGTGGAAGAAACAAAGAGTGGCACAACTTATGAACCCAGAAACTATCTTTTTTTTGGTTCATGAATTGGATAGCAATGTAGGTCCCTAACACTATAGGTTTCCAACCAATTAACCTCTTCACTGACTTGACAAAATCATTTGGTGGTATGGAAACAAGCATCTCAAGGAGTTTCATAAACAATTTTGGTACTCCAACCCTGCTTCCCCCCTTCTTTATTATGAAGTGAAATTCCAAACAACTCCAATGCACATGTACACACTTTCTATGATGGTAGTAAGTCCCAACCATTAACCACAAGCCTAAGCCCACCACTGACCATATTATATACAATATAGCTACTTTTTGCCCTCCAACATAAGGTGTTCAAGGACTCCAGCTTTGAACATGAATTCTACATCACCATCTTTCATAAGATCTATGAATGCCTCCTAGCAGCCATGATGTGGCCTGACATAGGTCAGCCTATAACCACAAGACTGGCAGAGCTTTATGATGATGCAATGTAAGCATCTTTGAAGATACAAGGTACTCTCCATCTATACTTTGCCTTGACAAGAAAATCCTAGCCAAGGTTAGTGTTTTCCCCTAAAATCTCTCTTGACAATTGGCAGTGTGTTCCTTCTGGCACTGGAAGAACTCCAGAAATATCAAAGTTCACCAGGTACCCAGCTGCCAGTGCCACCTTCCATCTCACAAGAACTGGCAGGAACATTGACTTACTACCAAGGTATTATAAATTTCTGAATCAATGCTGTTACTGCTTGTATGTATGTAGCCTCCAGCTCTGTATTTTATAGTAGACCTTGACATGGTTGCTTTACTAGTATGTAATTTGTTTTTCATCTCAAATCCATTGGCAACAATTGACCTCAATGATGACCTGACCTGAATTGCACAATGTAGGAGTTCATCACTCTCTACAGTTGAAACCCTGTCTTTCACAGGTTTCCGGGTCGTCATCCTGCATCTTTCCCTGTCAATCTGTGTCTGATCCGTCTGATCCGTTTGTAGCCGATCCGTTTCTGTTCTGTGTTTCTGTGTCCAGGTCGTCCAGACTTATTGCTGCTGTTCATATCACTTCGGACATCGCGCACCGGGGCTCTAGGCCTTTGCCGCTGTCACTGCCATACCATAGAGGCGGCCCTCTTTATTTTCCTTTGTGTCTGACAGGGATGACAGGGTCCCTAGAAGTTTCCATGTAGCATTTCCAATAGCTACATTCTACTTAAGAGCATGTCTAGCTAGGAATAGACCATCTTCTTGCAGTCTGAAGGTCACCTGCCCGTGTGCAGGTTCATCTCCAAGTCGTTTCCCTTTCCCTTTTCCTTTGTCTTTCCCATCTGTTTCCATGTCCGTGTTTTCTGTGTCCATTCTGGACTTCCATTTCTGTGTTTCCCATGCTCTGGATTCTCTTGCCCGCACTCGAGATAGGTTTGGAACAAACCCTCTCTCTTCTATCCTCTTCAGAACCCCTGGGACGAGTTATACTCGCATCCCACACTGACTATTTTTCTTACAACGACTTATCACAACATGCATATAGTCAAACATACCAATGATACACCTCTCATAACTAGGACCAATGTACACTGGCATTTACATTCTCACCCTCAAGTTGTAAGTAGTAATCCATACTGACCAAGGGAGCCAATTTCTCCATGGGGACCCAGGAAGTCAAGCAAACTCAAGGAATGGACAACAGACACTGGCACAACCAATGACACCAGCACCTACCTCACACTGTATGAACAAACACTGTCATTCATCCCAGCCCAATGGTCAATTTGTGCTCACAGAATATCAATATACGATACTACATGGTTGTTATGATCACCTCTTTCTTGGACCCTCTGACCTTATGTGACTTCTTTTCCTTTTCCTCTTGTCATTGCCTTGTACATTATACAATACTTCATCCCTTTTTCTGATTGGCTCATCATATGTTCACCTATGTTCACCCTTGTTCTCTCATTGTCTTTGTACTGTACATGGACATGGTCTGTGCACACTTCTGTACCTATATCTAGGTTCTCCTCTATACATGTACCTTAAGTTAGACCTTGCAAATCTTGTATCTAACCTCCTCATTGATGCTTTGAACTTCCTAAGTTGTCTCTCTAGAATAACTCTCAGAAACCTAGCCCCCATGCTACTCATTCTGCCTACCTCATTAGTAGTCATAACAAAAGGTCTAACTTTGCTTGATGAGGCTATCATTGAATAGTCCTCCACTATTCCACCCAGGTACTGTCAAATAGATAAGTAGGATACCTAGTACATACACCCCTATTAGACTAGTAGTATGAAGGATATCCAGACATAGTTTGTGCATGTCCACAGTCAGTTCACTCTGGACATACATTGGTCCTGGTCCGTCCCTACCAGACATACACTGGACCTTATGTAATAAGACATGCATATACTGCAAGGTTTTCACATACCCACTGGGAATCACTTAGATGCTTAGGATACAGTATATATACCAAAAAACCCTCCCTGATGTAATAGAACAAGTTTTTTCTTTGTCTACTCCCATTGTCTGTGCTCATCTCAACCACCCAGGCAAGTCTGGTGGCCTTCCCTCATACATACATGCTCTGCTTGACAGGTTATGAGCCCCAAGTAGCCGCAGTACTTCTCCAATGCATCGTCCAAAGCACTGTGCCACCTCCTGCCTGGTCTGCACAAAGATTGATGTACATTCTAACCTGCAATGCAACTTAGGACCTTACTCTGGTGATATTCCATCCTGCCATGACCCTACATACATAGTGATGTACCTATACCTGTTACAATTTCTCCATTTTCCCTCCACCCTATTGTACCACTTATCATATGACTTCCTTCTTCTTTCTCATTGGACTACATATGACTCCACTTTCATCTTATTGTATTCATCTTCACAGCATTGACTGTGCATGGCTGCACACGTGACATCGCTCATTTTTACTAGGCAATTCATAGCTTGGTCTGTGCACTCTTCCATCCAGTATATAAACCCATGTACTTTACCGTATTCCTTAGTCTTATCCATTTGTTTACCTCTCGCTCTAGGCTTGAGTGTGAATTAAGGATACTACTCTATTCTTTACTCTCATCTACTCGCTTTGAGCTTGACAATTAGCTTTGAAGCCTTGAACACTGGTTAAACTTGTTGTCTTGCCCTCAAGCGTCATGACTCTAAGTCTAGGTCATTACAATACCACTGCAATTACCAATCCGGACCCGAGTGAAGCATTCCCACTCAGAGTGATGCATTTCTGCTCATAGTGAGTCTTTCTGCTATGAAGTCCAAGGGACACAGTGAGACCATTCTGTCAACAGCAAGACCATTCCACTGGGAGTCTGTGGTCATAGAGAGCTGTGGAGGGGGAACCTATGTTAGTTTACTTTTACAGATTCACCGGAAACCTACACATACCTCCCAGCTTCTCAAACAACATGACCTCTCAACTCACCAACTTCATCCGAGTCTTTGATGGCTCCAACTATACCACATGGGCCTTGGACATGGAAGCCTTCCTACAGGCTGACAACCAATGGGGTGCTGTCATCAACTTCAAACCAGAGCTCACCACTTACACAGACAGCACCACCAATCATGATCTGATCTCCACTTGGAAGACTGACAATGTAAAGTCAATGGGCTATATCAAGCTCCACATCTCCCTTACTATCTGTCAATCCATCTCTCTCTGTCTCACCACCAGAGACATGTGAAACACTCTTCATAACAAATACACCACTCTAGGCATAGCCAGAATCTACATGGAGTTTAAACAACTGCTGGATGCCTCTATTCCTGGTGACTCCAACCTGGCCCCCACTTTTTCCAAAATCATCAGCCTATTTGCTCATCTCTGCACTCTTGACCATCTGCTATTGGACAAAGACGAGGCCATGATCCTCCTGGCAAAGTTACTCAAGGAGATGGGTTTTATTGCACACAGCTTTAATCAGTCCATAGGTGTTAAATCCTCCAACACCTCCACTACCCCACCTGGTCTTTACGTGCTCACCATAGCAAATATTGAGCAGGCCACCATCCTCCATTGGCAACAAACCCAATCCTGCAAGCACAGCAGAAATCAGTCCAGATGAAAGGAGTCCATAAATAAAATATTCGCTGTAAACTGGAAGAAGCAGGATCCTTAGTTTTTTGCTCAACAGACCACCAATAAGTCTAATTCATCAGATGCCAACAAAAGCACAGGAAAGGACAAGGAGAACTCCATGTCCAAATACAAGAAGAAGCACAACAAATGTCCCACTGACTGGAAGAAGAAGAAGGAGGTGCACTTAGTGTCTCTCACCAATGCCTCCATCATAGATCCGCACAAACTGGTGCATACTCCTGGTGTGGCTCATTATGGACTGCCTGCTTTCAAGCAAACCTTTGCCATATTCAACCTCGCATACTCCATGAACATTCAACCAACTACAAAAATGATCTGGACTCTCGAGTCCCTTTTTCCTCACACCTTTGCTGACCACCTTAACATAGAGAATGTTGTCATGCACTCTGATGACACCACACATATGCATTTTTATGATTGCATTGCTCCAGCACCTGCCCTGTCCTTTGATGAGGATCAGGAAGACACTGTTTCCCTCGGAGATCCCTTACCTAAGGATGATGAATTCCTTCAGGAGTACCTAAACGAGTACTACCTTGAAGACAAAACCAATACCAAGGCTATGGACCTTGAAGTTAGGCAAGTCCATCTGCCTTCCACACACTGTCCAAACACTAACACTCCATGATGCTTTTTTCTGTGCTCATGTCTAGCTGCTAAGCATGATGATTCGCTAGTAGCTAATGTATATACATGTGTTCATACAGATAATTATGCATTGTGCACACATTGTAAAAAGCCAGAACAACCCTGGAGTTCTGATAAAACAGTACAATGGATCTTAGATTCTGGTGCATCAAGCCATTTCACTCATTGCATCAACAACTTTGTGAGCTATGAGAAAGCCAACAATGGAATTGCTATACAAATGGCTACCACTCACAATGGACATTCCCTCAGAATTGAAACAGTTCTACTCCACATCATGGACCCCAATGGACAGGAGCAAATACTCCAATTAGAAAATTACATACACGTCTCTAACCTTACTGGATGCCCCATCTCCATCAAATTTACTCCACTACAACTCATCCTGGTCACTGACCAGACACTCTCAGAACCTCACCTTCTGGGATAGAAATACCCCAATTACCTCATTTGTGCCCCAGTACCAAAATGATATGATGTTTGTAATCTGGGCATCATACATCTCATCAGCTGACACTTTCATCACTACAATTGACATGAACTTTATGTTACACAAACATTTTGGACATTCTTCTCTGGAAGTATTGTCCAAGGCAAGAAAACATATGCAAAAATTTCTGGAAATAAGTCCAATGCAGTCCAAGACTCCTTGTCACAGATGTGCTCTTGGTAAAATGCCAAACCGCTCTTTTCTGGAGAACAAACAGCAGGCCTCTGTGCCCTTCAAGCTGATACACTTGGATCTAAAGTCCTTCCCCATGGAATCCTACTGGAAAAACCACTACATGATTGTGTTCTATGATGACTACACATCTCATTCCTGGACAGTTAATATGTGAACAAAAAATGCTGCATTACAGGCTATGAAACACTTCCTATCATATGCTGCAAACCAGTACAAAGCCAAAGTTAAAGGCTGGATGTCCAATGCAAGGGGAGAATACAAGTCCAACACTTTTGATAAGCTACTCTGGAATGAAGGCATTCACATATACCAGAGTGCTCCGCACACTCCACAACAAAACAGACATGCTGAAAGACTCATGTGCACCCTAATGGACAAGGCAGTGTCTACATATGTGACACGAGGCATGCCTTCTGCCTTCTTTTTGGAAATTTGCAACATCCCATGCAATACACATCTATAACCAGACTCCCCCATACAAACTCATTCATGGATCACTGCCCAACATTAGTCACCTCTGGATCTTTGGATGCAGCACCTTTGTGCACCTATCCCCGGATGTCTGAAAAGACAAGCTATCCACTAAGTCCAAGATGATAACATATGTTGCACCAGCCTGAGGAAACAATTGTAACTACCTTTTTATGTGTGACACAAACTCAGTATTTACATCCGCACATGCCCTCTTCAACGAGATGCTTTTCCCTTGTTGTGATAAAATAAATCAGTGAACTCCTATAGTTCCATATTATCACATGTCCAAGGTAACAATTCTGAACAGTGAAGTAGCTCCAATTCCGCATATTCCCTCCAACTCAGAGGATGAACAAGACAAACAACATTCAGGAAACACCCAGAATTGGGCATCCAACCCACCTCCCAGGGTAGCAACCCCTGAAGCTTCAAAACACTCTGATGGATATGTCTCTTCATCCTCAGATGACTCCGATGAGGAACTACCACCTCCGTTGACACCTCTATGATCTAGGAGGCAACTGGTCACTCCGCCTCCATTACCAAGGCATTCCAAGCACATCCAACACCCTCCAATCTGTCCTGACAATGTCTATGGGGACTGTCAACACCCCCTAAGTCAACTTAAGGACATAGAAAACTTAAATCACTGGAAACATATCACTAGTCAGTCCCAATGTGAGACATCACATTCTAATAACAATAATAATCAAAATATTCCTGGAGCAATGCCTGATTCCCCTGGACCTAAATCCTCCATGGACTCCAAAGAGGACATGGAATACATAGTCCAGGAAGGGGAAGCTTGCTTAATCTGCTTCCTATGTTCCCAAGCAATCCACAATGATACTTCTGTGAAAATCCTGAGCACGTGCAGCGAAGCATATACCGCTACCACAACTCCAAAACCAGAGATAAAACCACATCATAAATGGTCATACCGCGATATACTCACATTACTGGATCAAGAGCAGAAGCTCTGGCGAAACACATGCAATGAGAAATTAAATATCCTCTGCCACTGGAAAGTGTTTGAGTTAGTGGACCGACCCAAACATTGGAAAATTATAAAGAACCAATGGGTATTTGATGTCAAGTTTGACAGACAGAAGAAAGCCTGCTTAGTAGCAAAGGGTTTCTCTTAGGTTGAAAGGGTGGACTTTGACCAAATATTCTCAGACTGGAGGAGTGAAAAGAACCTCCTGCATTAGCAGACTGGTGCTGGTCCTGCCAGTTCAGTTCCCTGCATGTAAGAGAATACCCACAGTAAGCATCTCATGGCCACAATAGGTGACCCAAACTCATTGGTTGAGGTAGTGGTCAACACTCCAACCAAGCTCATTCAAAAGGATTTCCATCAAGGATTCAACATTGGAAAAATAATGAGGGAAACCACCTTAGGAACAATGGAAGAGTAGTTGCAGACTAATACCTAAATAATGGGATATTATATTCATCATATGGATACTGAGCATGTTTCGCTCATCAAGGAGATCATGGGACTCCAGCATGAGGCTGAGCTCCTGGACAAGAATGGCATTACCATCCAATGTGAGCATTGACATCACCTCAACTCAGTGAAAATATCCATATCTCATAGAAAGATCTTTGTCAGCCACAATGGCACTATTGAGACATTAGCCCAAGAATTAATAGAATCAATTCCAAGAGCACTGGACACTCCTAATGTTACAATAGTGACTGATATGCTGGAAGCTAGTGAAAAGAGCATTCCCTTCAGTGAAAAGAAGTGGATATGGTCTAAGACCACAGGATTACAGCTGTTTTCATTTTGATGCAGAATCCAATGTTGTGAAAGTTGCGCCTTGGACACTGCTGGGATAGGACCCTGAACTCAATGATTCACTTTGTCAAGTGTGACTTGTGTGACCGGCTGCTGTTAACCATGCCAGTGTTGTCCACTCCCAATGACTTGGATATAGCATGCACTTTCACTGTTTCTCTTACCATCTACTCTTTCATCAAGAAGAAGACAGTAAAGGGCAAAGTGGCTGCTTCAAATGAAGCAAAGTCAGTCAAAGTCAAGAAGATACTATTTTCAATTGATGACACAAACTATCTGGACTTTCTGCAAGGTATTCTCAAGCATGGACAAGATCAATACCTGCTCTCGGCAAAGGAGCAGTTCTCACTCAAGTATATACCACCAAAAGTGAAAAAGTAAGTTGCTATTATGTTTTTCTACTGTAAACTATACATGTTGCCTGCTCAGCCAGCATGCAAGCAATGCCATGGATGTTGATAATAAAACCGACTACAAAGATATGGTAAAGAAGATTCTGTGGAGTAATCCCTCCTTTATGAAGATCCTTGTTGATATGAAGGACATTGAAAAGCTTCCTGTTTTGGGTGGTGATGCAGAGGATGATGATAATGAGACAACTAACAATGATGACAACATGGTATGTAGCTATTTGTGAAGATATCCAAATGCATTATTCAGAAATCGAATGGAATTAGGCACTCAAGACATCTCATGTCGACTCACACCTCATCCATTGGCATATCAAGCTTCAAGCCTGCCACAAAAACAATCACAACGAAGTATATACTTACAGTGACCTTAGAAACCCTTTCCATGCTAACCTTGATGGCAGTGCGCTGCGCGCACTGCCAATCACTGTGGGAATCTCGCTTAGCTTTGGTGGAGTTATAAATAGTACATACCCTTGGCTACAAATCGCCCCCTAGGTCATGTGATTTGGTTTACACGCTATGGAGATATCATTATTACAAGTTGGCAATGTCATGGAAAGGGTTTATGAGCTTTTGAATTGGTAGCTAGGATCTTGGTTAAATCATATGATGGTTGGCATTGTTTGGTTATAAAAACAAAGGTATACATGTAAATAGTGTGTCTGAGTTTAAAAAAGTTCACACACCTCTTGATTCTTATCCACCATCATGGTTAAATCCCTTTCTCTTACTCAACAAGCCAACATCCTCTTCCTGCTTGATGCTGGCCATTCTGGTGAAGCCATTGCCAAGCAAACTTGTGTTAGCCCTTCTTCCATATCCAAGCTTCGTTCCAAGAAGCATTCTACCCTTCCCAAAGCTACTGGAGGTCATCCTTCCAAGCTTTCCCCTGCCAATATCCGTCATGCCCAACATCTTATCACCTCTGGTAGAGCTGAAAATGCTGTCCAAGTGACCAAAGCTCTCACCAACATCATCAATCAGCCTCTATCTGCAAGTACAGTTCGTGTTCACTTGAAGAAATCTGGTATGAAGGCTGTGGTCAAGTCCAAACGCCCTATTCTCTCTGCTAGACATCACAAGGCTCGCTTGGACTTTGCAGAAGCTCATAAGGATTGGACTATAGAGGACTGGAAGAAGGTAATATGGTCAGATGAGACCAAGATCAATTGCTTAGGATCAGATGGGCACAAATGGGCATGGAAAAAAGCAGGTGAGGGGCTCAATGATAGGCTGGTACAAGGAACCCTCAAATTTGGTGGGGGTTCTTTGATAATGTGGGGTTGTATGGCTTGGCAGGGAGTTGGCTTTGCTACCAAGATTGATGGTAGGATGGACGGGGACCTCTACCTTCAAATTTTGAAGGATGAGTTGCAACAAACCCTAGAGCATTATGGGCTCAATCCTC